>DVZL01004850.1:0-12549 GCA_018236625.1 Lasaia peninsularis
CCTATTTGGGGAAATTCTGTAGAATTAATTAGAATCTTTAGGGTCCAAAAGAAATGTATACGAGCAATATGTAGTGTAAATCAGTTACACTCATGTAAACCACTTTTTAAGTCGCTCAAAATTTTACCCTTACCTTGTTTATATATTATCTTAGCTGTAGGTATGTGTGTTTGTAAAAAAACATAACTATTTTTTTTAAAACAAATGCCGAAATGCTAGGGATTTCACATTTTAGAAATTGTGAGAAGCTGTATGTGCCTCATCAAAAACTTAAGATTTATAAAAATAATGTATGTTGCATGTCTATTGATAAATAAATAATAATAAATAAATAAATATAACAGGACAATTTACACAAATTGACCTAACCCCAAAGTAAGCAAATTATATGCTTGTGTTATGGGTGTTAGACAACGACGATAATGCATAGAAATACTTAAATATATACAAGAATAAATTTAATAAACACCCAGACCCGGAAATAAAACCCATCGGGAATCGAACCCGAGCCTCGCGGTCAGTCGATGCGGTTAGGCATGTACGCTAGCCACTCGGCCAACGAGGCGGTCAATATATATAATTATATTCCTGATAATCTTAAATCACTTCCGCTTAAAAGATTTCGTAAGAAGATATTTGAATTACTGTTAGATAAAACTTATTATAGTATAAACAATTATTTTAAAGATAAGATTAAGTAATAAATACATCAAACTAATATTGATATAGTTTAAATTTGATTAAAGAATTCATGGCTGCCGGGGAGTTTGTTTCGCTGTTTCTTCTCCTGACTGGCTAGGCTCAGAAACGGTGGTCGTTTATGGTAGACAGGATTTAAATAAGTCGGGTTAAAATTAATATTTATAAATATTAAGGTATTTAGTATTAGTACATAGTTTTATAATTAATAAATATACTTATATAAATAAAAAAAAGTACCGTCACGCCTATTATCCCCGAAGAGGTAGGCAGAGGTGTGCTAGTATATAAATTAAGTCTTAAAATATTTGCACACCACATTGTGTTAGAATATGTTGATATAATTAAAACTTTTGTTTGTAACAACTTTTAAACACACATATTCGGCAAATAAATAATTTTTATTTAATTTCTTTTCATTTCATTTATTTTTCAATATTATTTGGAGTGTATCTATCACGGTTCAAGAGATACAGCCTCGTGTACGACAGGTAGACAGACCGACAGACGGAGTCTTAGTAATAAAGTTCCTTTATTAAACTTTGCTGACGGAACTCTAAAACATATATTTTGCTATATCGGAAAAAAAGGAATATTTAAATTAAATATTGTTGAAGCAGGCGGATAATGGAGTGAAAGCTAGTAGAAAATAAAAAAAACAAAAAACGTTGTTTCAATTTGGTTTCACCGTTTTTCCTCGTCCCCGAGCAATTTACTTTAGTCAAAGTAATAAAGACATCAAGAATGGCCGACTTATCTGAAATAGCACCTGGCGTATATTCGTAAAATTTATATTTTAGTAGAAACACTAATTAACAAACTGATTAATTACTAGAATATTTGAATTTAGTGAACTAGAAAATTCAGGAAAATAATTTGACGAGTTGAGGTTAGGTTTAATTTCGTTATATTTGTCCGGGTCTCCTGTGTAGAATAGATCATCTACCTTCCTACCAGGCAGCTCGTAGGAGTCGGAAGTGACCCAGTTAATCTAATCCTAATTTTATCCCGTGTTGGTCCGGGTTCCGTTGTAGAATAGGCCAATTGCCTTCCACCTAGGCAGCTCGTAAGAGTCAATAAGAATTGTCACCAACACCGTGACATTGACTAGGTATTCTTGCAACGACTCGCCCGGATTGGTTCCACCGCCTTACCTATTCCTGCTACAATAGCGCCAGTGCTCGCCATTGTAGTGTTCTGGTTTAAGCATCCCCGTCTCAGGTTGGCAACGCGCAATTTCCGCCTCTGGTGTCTATAGGCGACGCGTATTTCTTACCATCAGGAAATCCGTCTGCTTGTTTGCCTTCCAATATCATAAAAAAAAGTATTTCCATCGCATTTTATATTCTCGAAAACGGGGAAAAGAAAATGTGAATAATTATATCATAAGAGTGTCAAATGCGTTGTATTTTTTAAGTAGTCAAAGTTTTAACAAAGTTGCAAAAAACCGGTCAAGTGCGAGATGTAGATTTCCGTATCATTATCGGTTAAAACCACAACAAAATCACGTTTATTGTATAGGAGGTTTATGAGGTACAGACAGAGACACAGGCGGACAGCGGAGTCTTAGTAATTTTATATATGTTTATTGTTTAACGTTCCGTAATCAAACGGTACTTACCCTAAACAATAAAAATGTATATAATTTTTGTCTCCAGGTTTATCCCAAGGGTTTGAGAAGACAACTGAACTGGCTAAAAGAACAGTACGGTGACATCGATATCTTGATAACTGAAAATGGTTTCTCTACGAGTGGCTACGAATTAGATGACAATGACAGGGTTAACTATCTAAAGGATTACTTAGAACAAGTAAGATTAAGGATTTTTTATCTACACTAGGTGACCCGGCGAACTTCGTAGCGCCCGCACTTAGGGCTATGAAAAATAGAAGTTGGCCGATTCTCAGACATACTCAATATGCTCACAAAAGTTCATGAGAATCGGTCAAGCCGTGTCGGAGTGCGCCCTTTATATACTTATTTTATACTATTTTTAGTATTTTTTATTATAGCAGCAAGAGAAATAGACCATGTGTGAAAATTTCAATTGTCTAGCTATCATAGTTATTTATGAAAGCGGCAAAAAATCACGGAACATCATTTTTGTAACCAAGTACTCCGCCGCATACCCAGTGTCATAATCCTATCACAATTTCATTTCATTTTATTTCATTTCATTTCATTTCATTTCATTTACTTGCATAAGTAGATAAGTAAAAACCAATCAGATTGGGACGTCACAAAACTCTACGACTTTGCTTCTTTTCTTTAAGGTAATTTTTTCAGATGCGACGAGCAGTGGTAGAAGATGGTGTCAGGGTTATTGGATATTCTGTGTGGTCGTTATTAGACAACTTCGAGTGGCTGGACGGTTACAGGTTGGATAAGAGCATATCATTTTATTATATTAGTGTTTGTAACCTTGGCTAATCGCTAAACCTCGTAGATATATACCTACTGGACTCACGAGTCGTTGATATACTAGCACACCATTGCCTACCCCTTCGGGGATAATTTTTATCGGTGTTTGTTACTATGTAAAATGAAGATGCTTCGGTTGCGAAGTGAAACGTACGTTGACTGCGCAATCTAGGGTTAGAAAGCCTCTTGCGTAAGTAAGTTAACCGGCTTACTTAGCCTCCAAACTAGAACACGACAGTGGTAAGAACTGATTTTATGGTCTGCTATGGTGTAGAAGTTTCCGTGGTCATAAACTAAAAGGTAAATTTGGTTATTATTCACGATGGCGCAGTGCGATTTCATTTAGGTACTATTTTTTGGTTCGATAGATGTTTTATCTTGTACACTGTCCCGTAAAAACTAAAATTGTCCAAGTCGTAAATTTTGTAGTTTAGGAATTGTAGACCTAACTAACTCTTAGTATAAATAGTACATCTAAGTATCATTACTTGAAACCCGGAATGTACTAAAACCTTTGAACGTCTAGATCTGTAATCAAATTTTCGGAATTCGGAACGGAACGTTCGTTGTATGCATCTATTTAACACATTGACTGCCAACATTTTTTTTCCTCATTACACCATGCCCCCATACTAATTGAAAAAACGAACTAATTCTCCATGGGCACCCCATGTCATACTTTTCACTATGGTGCCATTGACGAACTAATTCGTGATAGACTGTCCTCTGGCGCCGTTACGAACATAACATTACATGACGTCGATGACTTAATACTTCGTTTCGTATATCCCTCGCTCGCTGCGCTTAATCCGGAATTGAAAAGAGGTGAATTCGAAACCATGAAATCTGATAATATCCCTATATGCAAATGGAAGGACAAACGAGACGTTTTAGTCATTTCCAACGCGCATAAACTAGAGTTGGTGACGGATCGTAATCAGAGAGGCGTAGTCAAACTGAAACCCAATATAATTTGTGACTATAGTAATGGCATGTCAGGAATTGACCGAACTGATCAAATGGTGTCATACTTGTGTTTACGCAAGTGCCTAAGTTGGCATGAAAAATTGGTCTGCATATTTTTGAGATTTATATGTATAATGAATACTCACAAACTATATCCGAAACAAATCTCCTCTTCGAAAATGAGGTTACTAAAATGTAGAGAGCACATCATTACACACTACTACTACTACTACTAGTAAAAGAGTATATGATTACTAATGTAATACTAAAATTATTATTTTCTGTCATACGAACCCATGTAACGTTTTTTTTTTTATTTTATTGAGCCAATAAAAGTGGTTACTATTTTATTTTCTAAACCAAAAAAAAGAGTATTATTAGTAGTTTTTTTTTGTTATAATATGTTAAAAATCTTCGCCTATAAAAGTGTCAATAAAAATAAATGTTTCAAATAATGTCAATTTTTTATTTATGGAGTGTTTACTTACAGTGCCGATGCCCAGTCCTTAGTGGTTCTAACGACGCCAATCCTACGCGTTTTAATACAAACTCGGTACAAACTATTTGAAATTAAACGAACTAGTTCGTAATTGGCGCCATAGAGTTTTAAGGCGACGAATTAGTTCGTCGTTGGCAGTCAATGTGTTAAATATTTTCTGTATTCTATATTTTAGTATTTGTTGTTATACTAGCAACAGAAATACATCTATAAAATATTCTGGTGACTGAACCTAAAAAGGATTTCTAGTAATAGATCAATATTTTGCATAATTACAGAACAAAATTCGGTCTATACGAAGTGAATTACGAAGACAAACATAGAACACGGACTCCACGAAGGTCCGCCGAGTATTACCGGTGTGTCATCCAGACACATTCGCCTACAGACTGTCTAAACCGCTCCTCGCTTCAAGCAAAACTAGCTCCAAATGGTGGAGTGAGGTGGGAAAACCACCGGGTTATAGTCATTACTTTAGTCATTAGATATTTAAATTATCTATACATGTAATCCCGGCCGCCACACACGCTGAAACTACTGAACTTATCGTGCTGAAATTTGTTTATAAGGTAACCTATATTTCAGGGTAGGTTAAAGGCTTTTATACTAGTGTTTACTTCTTTCTAAAATAATTCGGTCATTTTATCTAATAAAATAGTTAAACGTTTTTTCCTACGGTAACTATGTGTTGTATTGTATTTTTCATATATATTACCTATATTATTTTTCTTTTTTGCCACTAACTCGTTTTGCGATAGCAAAAATTAATAGCTTATTCGATTAGTGTTAGATACATAATATTGTTTTGTTTTAAAAGCACTGAAGCGTAATATCTTGCTCACTTTTTTCCAAGTGTCCTAAAGGTGAGATTTGGTGGTAATATAACCTTTGTGTATCATTTAGTTTTAAGTATCTTAATTTGCTAGTTTTTTTGTATTTTGTGCAAAATAAAAAGCTATTTTTTTAAATTAACAATTTGTGTTGCTGTTAACTAAGTATAATTTTATCTTCTGTAATTAACTTTAAAGCACCACCCATGTTTATTTGACTTCACTACCCAGGGTAAACTGGGAGAAAATGCTTATTGGCATCAAGTTCGCCTTGTACATAATTTTGTGAAAAAAAGAATTATGGCGATAGGAATATTTAAGTCATGTTGGAAATGACCCAGTTTACCTATGCTCGCCTCTTATGAGTTAGCTTGTAGGAAGATGATGATTTATTCTATACGAAAGACCCACATGGGAAAAAATTAATGCTGTTTTTAGGATACAATGCGAAATTGGGGCAGTAAGATATCACCAGCAGCTTGATGCAGCAGCGAAACTTTAATGTAGTGGTCAGTTAGAGTCATATTCTCCTTCTCTTGTCATCTGTCGGTTGTCAACTAAAGACTTCAGGTCAGCGGCATCCTCAAGCCGAGGGTAGGAAAAATTTACCTGCAAGTGTTTGAGCTTGCCTGCATCTGGTTGTAGATATCCTCGCTCGCCCCCAAGCTTCAGACCGCGAGTTTTTTAGGAGATGTGGATTTTTGAAATTCATGCGGGCGAAGTCGCGGGCGGAATGCTAGTGGTTAATATTTGCGTGTCAGTTTTAGTGATTTTATAAAATTGAAGGACTTATGTATTAATCGATAATTTAATTATTTGATTCGATTGGAAGAAAATCTTCAATTCGCAGCCTAAACTCCCAGTTCTACTGTCAGGTTTTAAAAAAAAAGAAAAATATTAAATGTCAGAATATCATGCTCCAGCGTTGACAGTTGTAATCAAAGTTTTAGGTGACTTTATTAATACATCAATCACCATATTTCTTGGAATCGAAAGTTAATTCGGTGTAGTGGCAACAATGTTGACGAAAAAATATGGTTCAGACTTACGGAAGACCGTTAACAGAGGAGTCCAGGCTAGAGATGCGCTTGCAGACGACACTCGCCTTGGTAATTACGTTCCTTTCCAACATCATCCACAACGAAAAACATACATACATATCTTCACGCCAGGTCCCTTGCGAAGATAGGCAGTGAGTAACGAGATACTTAAAGAAATTAAAGAACTACCATATCGCAAATTGCAAAATGTTTTAAAAAAAGGCTCATTTCGAAAAGCTTTTATACGATGACTGATTTTTTGAAAATAAAAATTAAATTAATATACTAAATGTAGATAACTAGCTGTAGCACGCGGCTTCGCCAGCGTGTGACTATCATACAAACAAAATCTACGCAATTGTAAAATTAAAACGAATCGGTTATATTGATATATCATCAAAACATTTCCATACTTTTTTGCAGTAAAAAGTAGCCTATGTACTTCCTTAAGGTTCAACTCTTATCTTTGTACCAAATTTCATCAAAAACTGATTTGTGGTTTAGGCGTGAAAGAGTAACAGACAGACAGATAGATGAACAGAGTTACTTTCGCATTTATAATATTAGTACGGATTAATATGGATTTTGTTGTTAATGAATAAAAATATTTGAATTTTGAATGTCACGATCCATGCATACATGCCTAGCTTCCTCCACGTTCATTATTCTCTACACATTAAAATACTTTATATGACTAAGAAGTATACAAAAAAAACTGATTTAATAACAGTAAGGTTAATCGTGAGTGAATTCTGTACGTTGAAGATATTTAAAAAAATTGACCTTGGCGACTAAAAACGAGCAACAGAAATCTTATATCTTATAAATATTATAAATGCGAAAGTTTGTATGTTTGTTTTTTACACCTTCACGCAAAAACTACTGTACAGATTTGGATGAAATTTTACTAAAGATAGTTTATACATCAGAATAGCAAATATACTACTTTTTACCTGATCACATTAAAAAGAGGGTATGTTTTTACGCAATAAGTTTTACGCAATAACTATTATAAGTCGAAAAAAAATTTACGCTTTGACCATTAACGCGGGCTAACCTGCGGACGAAAAGCTAGTATCTAATGTTTTTTGATTTTTTGTCCGTCTGTTAACTGTATTCGACCGCTATTCACACTGAAACTACAGACCCGATAACGTAATTTGGCTACTGGGTGCTCTATATAACGAGGAAGGTTCTGGGCTAAATTTTATCCCCATTGTTGAAAGGGTTTTCGTGGGAGTGAGCAAATCATAACTTGTTTATAATGCATACTATTCAACTAGCAATTTTTTTATGGGATAAGACAGCGAACATGCACACGGGTCTCCTAATGGTAGGAGACAACTGTGGTCTATAGTATTGTCAAAAGTCTCTGAAATCGCGGAAGCTAAACAAGTAGACATAATAATATGATACTTGGCACTTGATAACCTCTGTCTACCCTGCAAATGACCTGGCTTGAAAATATGTATGTAAGATGTCTTGTGTATGTAGACCACGAGAGTTCCGCCGGCAGCCGTGCGACCGGTGCCTCCGTCAGCGAACTCTCCACCTCTTACTTGCAGGTATGTTTTAAGTATATACTGCGGGTTAGGGCCTCTTTCACCAAGTCTGAGTAAAATATCAATTAACTACTCATTGATTAGTACTACTTGACAGCTAAAACTATCAAGTAAATTAGTTCCATTTTACGTTACTCGGTCTTGGTGTGTTTTGTGCATTTATTCATGAGTTTACTGAGCTTATTTTAACTTTACTCAAACTTGGTGAAAGAGGCCCTTAGAGTAAAGTGGATAATTATTCCAGAAGCTTCACAAGTCGCCACACATTACAGAGCACGTCAGATAAATATAGGTACCCGTTCGGGTAGTAAATGCGAGTTGCGCTCGAAGGGTTCCGTACAACTATAAGCAAAAACGGAAAAAAATCATATTGGTTGTATGGGAGCACACATTATTTATCTATTTTATTGTGCTCTTAGTATTTGTTGTTATATCGACAACAGGAATACATCATCTGTGAAAACTTCAACCGTCTTTTGCGGTTCGGGCGTTCGGCGGACGGAAGTCCTAGTAATAGGGTTCCGTTATTTACACATACAAAAGTCCTGGTGTTACGATGGTCGTGGGCGGCGGTGATCAATTACCATCAGGTGGCTTACTAGCCCCTTTTCCTCCGCTTTTGTAAAAAATTGGCTGAATTAATTGGATTTTCAACTAGCGACTACTTGTTATTATCCGGGTCTTCTGTGTAGAATAGACCAACTGCCTTCCTGCCAAGCAGCTCGTAAGATGCGAGCATATGTATAGCTTACACATAAGGTTCAACAGCCCGACCACAGGGCAGCGGCACACCTACAACATCTATGGTGTCTATAGGTCACGGTTGTCTCTTACCATCAGGAGACCCGTGCGCCTGTTCGCTGTCTTAGCTCATAAAAGCTCGCCCTCCCCAGACGAGTTGCTGCACAGCACTCTACCACCAGTTATGATTTAGGAAGCATGGCCCACAAAATGCGTAGCTTGATGTTGGTGTACCATAGGTACTCGTTCAAAAACACCACAGGCGCCTGCCAGAGACTTCGAGTCCTGCAGCCAGCGCTTCAAAGAATCGTCCCGCCCCCGACCCACAACCTGACCCGCAACCCGCACCTACACTTGATTGTTTGGTAAGTGATAGACTTATTCTATTAAAACTAGCGCACAAATAGTTCCATACGATTATCTGAAAAAAACGGCAAAAAAATAACGTTTTTTGTATGGGAGCATTATGTATACATATATACAAATAGGTACATAATAAATAAAATTGGAGTGTTTATATGTAATATTAATTAAAATAACAGCTTTTTACTAAATGCATAATATGGAGGTACCTATGTTTACAAGGTACACATACTTACCTAAAAATAGTATTTTTTAATTTTGAGATTTTTGCCTGTCTTCCTGTCTGTCTGTATGTACCCGCTATTCTCAGAAACGGCTGGACAGATTTTGATGGGACTTTCATTGGCAGATAGCTAATGTATTTAATAAGGAAAGGTTTCGGCTACATTGTTTTATTTTATTTTAGAAATGTACAAAATAAAATAATTTTATAAAAACGCGGATAAAGTCGCGGACACAGCTAGTTGAAGTCAACAAAAGAATTACGTGTGGAGCACACGTAATTCTTTTCTTCACACGTTCTCCGATTTCTATTATTCATTGCCTAAAAATATACCCTCTCTTAATATGGTCGGTTAAAAAGTAGCCTGTGTGTTATTCTCATGTATAAACTATCGTACTGTAAAGTTTCATCCAACATCCATACATACATCCATCCGTACTTACAATCTTCCGCGTTTAGAATATTAGTAGGCTGAAACCAGGCTCGGCTACCAAATCTACGAGATTTGTCAAGTTTTTACTCAGAGCGAGTGCCATCTGACCTCTGCGACCCAGAAGGGAAACTAGGCCCAATACTAGATTTGGTCGAACTTGGATACACGGAATCCGAGTTTCCTCGAAACGCGACGTTTTAGTTAGCCGTAAGAGCACTTAGAAAGTGTACTTAAGTTAAAAAAATTCATTGTAGATTGCGGGTATTGAACCTGGACTACCGAAGCGCGAGTCTCTAAGTTACCTAGGCTTCAACGTTATGGGGGTGCAATATAATCAGATAATTATCAAGAAAGTTAAATCTGTTGAAAAAGGTAGGAGGCGGTGACAGTTCGCTACCAGCAGCCACCGTGCTTCTCGCCTGTCCGGCGTTCGCGGCACTTCATCATCAAATGTAAAACATTATTAATTTTTATCTATAACTCGGTTTTGAAATGAAAATTATTTATTTGCCGAATATGTATGTTAAAAAGTTGTTACAAAATAAAAGATTTTAATTAAACCAACATATTCTACCACAATGTGGTGTGCAAATATTTTAACATATTATTTATATTTATTTGTTTGTTGTAAAACTACATTTTATAATTTCATAATTATTAATTTACACCCGACCTACCTTATTTATCCTGTCTACAATAAACGGAGGTGCCGTTTCCAAACCTAGCCAGTCAGGAGACGAAACGGCAAAACAAATTCTCCAACAACCAGATTAAATTCTCACTACTGCTAATACCGTTTCCATACCTAGCCCGTCAGGAGAAGAAACAGCGAAACAAACTCCTCGGCAATTAGACTGTTTTAATCAAACAGACGTTTAGTCTATATCTCGGAATATTTCAATTAAAAGCCGACCAATTAATTGTGTTCTGATTAATTTAAGACGACCAAAACGTTATGTCTCTTTCGGTTTTTATTTTAGTGGAAAATATAGCATCTATGTCAAATAAGTTTAGTTAGTGTGCAGAGGAATTATCACTGTTGGCTTGCTAGTTATTTTTATTTTTTTATGGGATAACACACGGCTCTCCTGATAGAAAAAGGCAACCGTGGCCTATAAACACCGTAGATATTGTAGCTTCATCTGTCCTGTGGCCAAGGTGTTAAGTTTAATGTGTAAGTCTACCGGCTAACCCTGCCGGAATACGACAATATCGTTTGCGGTAGGAATAGGCGAGGTGGCTGATCCGGGCAAGTTGCTACACAGCACTCTACCTCCAGTAGTCTTTTTTTTTAATTTTGCATTTTATAGGGTTACATTTGGTCTTAGTAATAATTAATCGTAGTTCTTTGCCTATTTTGCTACAATATATCTTGCATCTTGTTGGGAATGATCTTGTTAACCTATACTCGCCTCTAACGAGCTGCCTGATAGGGAGGGAGATGGTCTATTATACACAGGACTCGGACCAACACAAGTAATTTAATTTTGTTGATAAAAGTTTATAACTAACGGGGTTGATACGAAAAGCTGAAATAAATATGATGCAGGAGGATTAACACTGAGGATCCTGGTCTGGTGGCCGATGACTGCAAGTATAATGCAGGGACGATTGGTCCTGGCACTACTGTCAACCGCCCTCCTTCTGTTAAGGTATATAATACCTCAATTTACACACTTCTCGTAGATACCTAGGTATATAAGAAAACCTTATAGGTTTCATCTAATTATGAATTCATTGTTTGTTTATACATTTCTAATTTATACATTTCTAAAAGTACTCCTTTTTATTATAGGTAGCTATTTGCAAGTGAAAGTCGAGCCGTATTCGCGCATGAAGGGTTCCGTCCTATTATCTATAAAAACGGCCATTAAATCATTGTTGTATGGGAGCACTGTTTTATATGAATATATATTTTTTTTATTCTGTTTTCAATATTTGTTTTTATAGCGGCAAAAGAAATACATTAACTCTAAAAATTTCCTCTATCTGGCTATCACGATTCACGGTTCGCGAGCTAAACAGTGCAAGTGTATAATGAAATTAATCACCTAAATCTATGTAAATCTAAGGGTACGGAACCCTAAAAATGTTGTTTATTACATTATTATTTATTGTTACACTACATTCTTTTATAAAGTTCATGTCTTTTTTCAAGTTTTTAATGTCATGTTAATCTAATATATTATGTTTCATAAGGAAACAAAATTGCCCTTTTGGAAACAATATGAAAATCTCAATAACTTGGAACCTGAACAGTCCTTCAGAAGAGGTAATATTATATTTAAGACTAGCTGTGCCCGCAACTTCGTCCGTGTTTTAATTCGTTCCAGTTTAATCATTTTTAATTTAAAATTCTGAAATAAAAGTAGCCTAAGCCTTTTCTTATTTCATCAGCTATCTGCCAATGAAAGTACCATTAAAATCAGTCCAGCCTTTTCTGAGAGTAGCAAGTACAAACAAACATACAGACAGACAACAATTCTAAAAAATACTATTTATAACTATCTGTCACGAGAAGGTATAAATTATGTAAACAAATGTTCAGAAGTTCCCAATATTTGGGTCAAAGGAAAAAAGTATCTATTTTATTAAATATTTAATAAATTATTAGTAAAGGAATTGCTGCAAGCATCAGTAAAAAAATACGACAAGAAATAGAAATAATAATCATATTATTACTATTCATTCATTCTATTATACACAAATACACAATAACAAATAACAAAAACGATAAAATTAAAGCAATAATTAACAAAACTAACAACAGG
>DVZL01004851.1:0-12549 GCA_018236625.1 Lasaia peninsularis
GAATTGAACCCGGGACCCCACGTGGCTAACGGTCTTAACAGGCGACACCTGTACCGTTACACCACAGAGGCGATATTATTTTAGACTTCAAGTAAGTTTATGTACTCCCTACGTAAACTAGTTAGGACGGTTAGGCTATGAACGGCTCTATCATAAATTGGTATAAGGGCAATAAGACAAATTGCACTCTGGTTATTTCTTGCAAGCATTTTACCTGAACGGCATTTCAATAAAAAAATCATTCATATTTATTCGATCATGTTAATATACTAGCAGCCGCATTGTTGAATATTATTTCAAAACGCATTTGATATGATTGGAGCCTTGACGATCTAGTGGTTAGCGCTTCGGAATTTCATACCAGTAGTCCAGGTTCGAACCTTTCTATAAGCCAAACCTAAATCTTATTTGATATTCTCGTCAAGGATATCGATGTAACTAGTGACCGCATTTCGTGTGCGTGCGAGATCTGCGATAAATCAATGTTATTCCGTAACGGTTACATATCGCCGCCATTTGTCTACTGTCAAATCCTCGATGATACTTTGTATTTACACTTTTTTATGGGATAAGACAGCGAACAGGCACACGAGTCGCCTGACGGTAAGAGACAACCGTGGCCTATAGACACCATAGATGTTGTAGGTGCGCCGCTGCCCTGTGGTTCGACCTGGGAGTCGGGCAACTTTGCTTAAATGTTTTTCAGATTTTTCTGAGTAAACATTACATTGCCCGGGATCGGAATGTGCCCGAAGTGACGATAGGCTTGCCACCTATCACATCATGGGCACTAGTACCTTGACTAAACGTGGGTGTTCTAGTATATCTACTGGACTTACGAGTCGTGGATATACTAGCACACCTCTTCCTACCTCTCCGGGATAATAGGCGTGAAGGTACTGTTACTTTCTTCCTTTGTCAAGTCCCCTAGCTTGTGTGTGAGATTTTATTGCTCCTATTTATTTTTTAGAACTGCAATGACGTTGTATTCAAAACTCGTGTCACAATGTATATTCGAGTTGAGCTCCGAAACTAATGAACAGATTTGAATAAAATTTCCAACTTGAATGATAAGATAGTTTTAGATAAATTAGTGAAATACGCGGGCGAAGCTGTGAGCAATTGATAGTCACATCACAATAGCTGTGAACAATGCCCCCAATGCTATTGTTACGTTTTGCACAGTCGGGTTTTTTGTTTAATGCGGTTGTCACTTAACCACATCGTAAATGCAGAATAGGAAGAATGGGATGATATTTCATACCGCGATATCTCCTTCGCTAGTTGCAAACTTTGGATTTCCGTTTCCGTGTTTTCACGCATGTTGAATAATATAAAAATACATACATACGTACGTATCATCAGACGAGGTTTCAAATTCCTCCGAAATGGCTTGATCGATTCTCATGAAATTATAAGTGAATATCAGGAAGGTATAAAAATCGGACAATATCTATTTTTCACCCCACAAATGTTAACGGTAGTCCACCTTTATTTTTTTTTATTTTTTTAGATATTTTTTGCTTTTATTTTTTCATGATATAGCATTGAAAAATACCTACAACTCTAAACTTTCAACCGTCTATGATGTACGTCTTATGGTCCCCCGTGTTGGTCCGGGTTCCGTTGTAGAATAGGCCAACTGCCTTCCACCCAGGCAGCTCGTAAAAGGCGAGCTCAGGGTCTATTGTCACCAACACCGTGACATTGACTAGGTGGTAGTCTTGCAACGACTCGCCCGGACTGGTACCACCGCCTTACCTATTTCTGCCACAATAGCGTCGATGCTCGCCATTGTCGTGTTCTGGTTTAGAGGGTACGGTAGCCGGTACTTACGCAAGAGGCTTACCATCCCAGCTTCTGGTTGGCAACGCACCATTTCGACCTTTGGTATCTATAGGCGACGTGTATATCTTACCATCAGGGAACCCGTCTGCTTGTTTGCCTTCCATTAACATAAAAAAACCGGGTGTGGGCCCGCGACTCACTTGAAGTACTGCTGTGGCAGCTTGCAGTCCCCGTACTTGAGCAGCTCGTGCGTGGCCAGCAGCAGCGACTCGCAGCGCTCGGGCGCCGCCGTGGCCGGCTCCAGCTGGCTCAGCGCCTCCAGCACCTCCACCTCGCGGAGCCCCGCTGCACAGATGGTTATACAATTAGTATTCGGTATAACTAACTTTAAAAAAAATATGTATACATATCGTCGCGTCGTTGCCTCTGACGGAGTTATACAGAGGTCTGAGATGTGACGGATGGAAATTTCGTCACCATATCGGGCAACGTTATGTTTTTCCAAATAAACTGAAAAAACTCATAAAACATGTTGCCCTACCTAGGAATCGAACGGGGAACCTCGTTCGGCAAAGTCTGATACCGACTACGCTCGACTACAAGGGCAAAGTGATTGTTATTTTTATTAGTGCGCAAAATGTGTCGTTCGTCCGGTGATACAAACATACTTTACCTATAAAATATATCCTGCATAAAATAGGCCTTATAAATGGCTACGAGTAAATTTGTGTGAATAAACTTACATTTGGTTATGATTTGTCCATTCTCGTCTATTTCGTATGGCTTCCCTTTGTCCCGACCGAGATGACTCGAATAATCTCTGGAAAAAACGACGCATTTGTTAACAATGTTCATTGTTTTATGTTTTTATATAGTACCTTAATCATTAATGCCGACTTTCCATTAGCTTTAAGGTTACACAAGTATTACTTGAAAATCTGGGAGATCCCGTCAAAATTAATTCAGTTGATTAGCTACAATTATTTGTTGTTGTGTGTTGTTATTGTTGTTCATTACCATCTATGTATGAACGATAACATAAAATAACTATAACGATATAATGACTAAGTAAATGACTATTAATTTTTGTTTATATTTTAAAAGTACTTATGTAATCTACATAAAATTTATACAGGTCTCGTAGCCTCTGAAGTAACTTTTCTATCTTAAAAAGTAATCATAAAAATTCGTTTGTAATTTACTGAGCAATCCTCCTTCATGAAGTCAATTATCAATAGATCAAAAAAAAATTAAAATCAGGACACATTCCGAAATTATTCATGTACAGAATTTGTGCGCTATGTTGTGTGTATTTATAACTTATCAAGGTAACAATCGAAATTTCAACTCTTTAAGCGGAGAAGGATCAGAAGCCAAGAAGCTAAGACGACGGTTAAATTGTTATTAGAGGAACAAGCCATCTTACTACAAATTTGTGAATATGGATAATACCTAAAAATAATGAAATAAATATCATCATGCCCATGTCCTTGATTATATAGCCAGATGTACATAATTGTGCACCCTCGGTTAGTCGACAATATTGGGTCCCGTATCATATCGAACACAAATCATATGTACCGTAAGAGTGGTAAAACATGTATATAATGTGTTACCCGGGCTGGTGGTAGTCAGCGCGGGCGTGCGGCGTGGGCGACGACTCCTTGGTGCTGCTGGCCTCCTCCGAGCTGTCCGCGGACGCCGCGCGCCCCGCCGCCTCACTGCGGATATAAAAAAATGTATTTATTGGCACAAATTAAAGGCAAACCATAACAAAAAGGACGATGACACCTGCTATAGTAAAAGAACTGTAGCGCAGATGCCAACGCCCGCCCCAAAAATAACATTATATCATTTAATATTATTGCATTATTACCGTCTAAATTACGGCCAGATCACTGATCCAGCCTCTAAGGAGCGCGTTCAAAAATAAAACTCCATTATATAATTAAATTAAGCTCTTGTTTACATTACAAAATTGATATATTTAAAAAACAAATATCGTTACGCTCATATCCCGGAAGGCATAATCAGAAGTACATGTGAACCCCCGATTAAGCAACGATATTATTCCTTATGACGTGACAATTGTCTAATATATACGAGCTGTCTGAGTGAGTATGAAAAATAGATTTTCAGAGTGTATAAATAAAATTTCATCAAAATCGGTTTAGCCGTTTTAGAGAACATGAAATTGTTTTATTATAGATATATAACATAATATTCTAACGCTAAGTAGTATTTTGCGTCTAAAATATGTTTCATCAAATTCAGTTGAGTAATAGTGGAAATGTACTCGTACAAATTACATTTTGTAGTAAGACAATATATCGCGGAAAAATCGGGCATTTTGTTATAAAATTGTAAAAATATAAGAAGTACTGACGAGTAATGTCCATTAGGCACGCCGTTGGTCCCTCGGTTGGATAACGTTACATCCGACATCTGACTTATCCCGGAGTCTTTGCTTGACGTGTGGTTACCGCATTCAGCTGAAAAGACAATCATATAATATGACCGAAGGGTAGATACTGGCTGAGGAACCTCAAGACTATTTAAGTAACTTATATGTTAACTAAATATTTTGTATTATATGGAAGTAAAAACTATGTATTTGAGTTTTGCAACTTCTTGCCACAGTAAAGTCAGCGAACGTGTGACCATAATTGTTAGTCTCATAGGATAGACAAGCCGGAAGCCAGAACCAGCTGGAAGTGCATGGTTGCAATATTTGATTTGTTTTGATTTGACAGCCTCGTTGGTCAAGTGGTTAGCATACACTCCTAAAATTACTGTGAAACCGTGAGGTACAAGTTCGATTCCCAAAAGGAGCAAGCATTTGTATAATGAACGTGGATGTCTGTATTTTCAAGTCTGGGTGTTGTATTTTTTATGTATTAGTATCGTTGACTAGTACCGATAACACAATATATATATATTTTTTTTTCTTTTTTTTTCATGTATACATGTATATCAGAAAATTCGTACGTTTCCCTTCAAATGCTATAAACGAAAAATATTTTTGTTCCTGCTGATTTAGTTAAACAGTTGTTCTGCACTGAAATAGATTGATATTTCTGGTAATTCTGTTTTATTCTAAGTAAACTTGTTTCTATCTTTTTTCAAACGCAAGAGACAAAAGACTTGTAGACTTGTCATATCAATTTAAATTAAAATGGACACTGTACGTCGTATTCTTATTGTCACTAAAACTAATAATAACAAGATTTTTTTACCATAGACGTTTATTTGTAAAATATGAAATATACAAGGTATAAACAAAGAAAAACATAAACGTATTCAAAATAATAACTTGTCAAAATAAATAAAATAGAATACACGAACAGTGACCATTTGTTGGTGTGTTTCCGAGGTCCGTTATTTCGAGTACAGTCTGTAAACGTATGCATTATTTTAATTAAAGAAGTTAAAATAACCGAATACAATGTTCCTATTACGAATGTGGATGGGCGTAGTTACCCTGGGAGGCCAAGGTCGACATTCCACGACTAAATCGCTCGTGTTATCCAAGAGTGGTGTCAAGAGTCTCAGAAGCCGGCGTCTTTGTATCAAGAGATTGATGAATATGGAGGAAGCTAGGCAAGTATGTAGGCATCATAACACTTGGCAGTCGATATTTCCTGCCTACTCTGCATGGACGCATAACGTAGCTTGAATCAATTTTAGACAATACAAATAACGTCTAATTTTATTCGCGGTAAGACAAATTCATGTCAAAGAACTAAAGTAATGGCCGTTTTCAATAACCTATCATCGATAAGACATAGGGCTACCTTAGAACAACTTAGCAACAAACCTGTAGTGAGTCAATCTCAAACTGTATATAAAAAAGTACCTTCACGCCTATCATTCCCGAAGTGGTAGGCATAGGTGTGCTAGTATATCCACGACTCGTGAGTCCAGTAGATATATTAGAACACCCACGATTAGCCCTTGGCTACTGGGGCCCATGATGTGGTAGGTGGTAAGCCTATCGCCATCTAACTGTATATAGGTTATTGAAAACGGCCATAAGTAAATAAAGATATGTGGTGAGACTGACCGTTGGCGTGCTGCGCGGTGTAGGAGTGTATCTCGGAGGTGGTGCGGCGGATGCGCGAGTACACGTCCTCGCCCGCGCCCCCCCCGCCGCCGCACCCGCCGCCGCCGCCACCGGCCCCGCGCACCGGACTCTCGCTGCCTGCTGCAACCGCAACGTACATGTACAGTGTACACTACATAGTATTTGACCATGTTAAACATGCAGCAAAGCGATGTCAAACATAATATATGGAAGAACTTTATGAAGGTAAAGGACTAATAGAGTAAGATTAAAAAAAATCGGCATCGAGATTGCAGTCTTGATACAAGCTGAGAATACATATTATAGTTAGTAATATGCAAAGATATAAACGGTAACAGATGATTGCTTTTTTATTTTTTTTTATATTAATTACTTTCTCATACCGCAGTCTTAGATATAAGGACACAATTAAAAAATTAGGATAAAAAATAAATACAATATATATATTTTTATGGTATAAGACAGTGAACAAGCACACGGCTCTCCTGATGGTAAGGACAACCGCGGCCTATAGACACCATTGATGTTGTAGGTGCGTCACTGTCCTGTGACCGGGATCTTAGGCCTGATGTGCAAGTCTACCGGCTACCCTACCCTCCGAACCGGAACACGACAATGTTTTATTTCACCTAACTGTCCGAGGCCGAGTCCTGTTAAAGTAAAATTTTACAGGTGATTTTATGTCCATTTATGCCAAAAACAGGAATACCCTATTTTTTTAGAGTGCTCTTATATATTGCAAAGAGATCGATATATAAGTGTTACGTTTAAGCATATTTTTTATTTATTCTTTTCATTATTTGAAAAATGTTTTTATATAGGATTTTGGATTTCTTACAATGAATATTTCTATTTCGATTAAGTACATGAAAACGTCGTATGCACATATATCCTTAGACATAAATTTGACTGAAAATTATCCAAAATGGTATAGCCATTGGTGAGGATAATTTATTCATAGAATAAATAAATTACATCAAATGCCGATCAATTCTAGACGAGGAACTTAACATTATACAAATAATTGAAAAAACAGTAGAATGAGCTTTAAGTAGAGGGAGAATCAAGAGAACCTTCTTTAAAAAATAATATTTACACAATAATCAAACTTTATTATTGTTATAAAAATATACTCACTGCTAGAAGTTCTTCGGACGTGCTGCTGAACCACACCGTTGACAAGAGCCTGGGTCTCTGCAGGCAGCTCGCTCATCAACGCTGTGAACTAAACATGAAAATATTTTCACATTTCAATATCTTCTAAAAATCTTCTAAATATCTTCTTTCAATATCTTCGTTTTCTCTTGTTTATATACAAATTAAATTGTTTATATACAAGTCAAATTTAAGTTCATACTTTGGAAAACAAATATCAACAATGTAATGTACTCAGTTAAAAAGTAGCCTATGTTGTTCCTCAAGGTCAACTTTATCTCTGTACCAAATTTCATTAAAATCGGTTTAGTGATTTAGGCGTGCAAGCGTAACAGACAGTTAGTTTGGTATTTATAATATTAGTAGGGATAAGAACTCACGGGCACGGGGTTGCAGTCGTAAAGCGCTGCAAGCGCGCGACGCGCGGCGGCGCGCACGTCGTGAGCGCGCGCGTCCGCCGCCAGCGCCGCCACACGCGACAGCGCCCGCCCTCCCGCACCGCTCGCGCCGCCTGCGTAAATGCATTCATAATGTTATTACCCTGATATAAAAAACAATACTGGCGCCCATCATATTTTTGTGTGTCAAACTTTTTTATGACGAGTGTTAATTATTATTATTACGTTTGAGGAATGAGGAAACTCTTATTTCTGAAGCGTCAAAGTAGTATAATTAACATATAACATTCCAGACAAATTCTACATGAAGAAATAAACTGTATGTATTGTACTAAAATTATTATTATTAGATGTGAACTTATTTATCTCTAGCAATGAAAATTTCTACTATCTGAAACGTGATAAGGAAACAAAAACAAAACTAGTCACTAGAACTAAATAACTAAATTATATTTTCCGTCTATTTTTCTTATATGGTCTTAAAAATACAATCTTCTACATGATTGTACTTCGAGCCGGATGTGAATACAAGCGAGCTATGGAGAAGATTATACCTTGCAAGGCGATGGCGAGGCTGGCGGGCGTGCAGTAGTCGTGCGCGAGGTCGGCCAGGAACTTGAGCGCCGCCGCTCGCGTGCGCGCCGTCGGGGCCGCCGCGCCGTCCGCCAGGAACCTGCGACATCACAACATACATTTTTATTACGTGCTTAGGATGCTTACCAATGAAAAAAAAATGTGCGAGGCGTTTGTCCTGTGAATATTACGTAATTAATTAATTTATAATTATGATATTTGTTGATTTAATGTTAAATATTTTAGTAATAGGAAAACATGTAAATGAAAAAAAAAGATTGTATTAAATAAGTAATTATCAATATCATATCTGGGAGACCTGAATATGTTGTGCAATTGTAGTTCAGCTGGGAAGCATTCGTGTATTACATCCAAAGTCTTCATAATCTTGCTCTGCACCGATCCTAGAATGTCTGTGCCCAGTTTCATTAACAGCCTGTAAAAAAAAGTAAAATAAAATATATTGTACAGATAAAAATAATAATCTATATATTCAACCAAACTCAGTGTAATCTATACATATACATATCAACACGCCATGTCCCTTGCGGCGTAGGCAGAGAGAATATTCTGCCAAGTGTATTCCTACATACTTGCCTATCTTCCTCTACATTCATTACTCTATTCGTACAACCGCCTTGATTTCGGAGAGCCTGAACACAAACTTCAGATAATACACTAAATATTTGGTGGTTCAGTGTATTTCGCTTACCTAATTATCTGTATCTGTCAATGTACCTGAACATGAGTTGATACAGCCAGTCCTTGAGCTGTGGCCAGTGCACCAGCAGCAGTTCAGCCACCGCGTCAAGCAGCAGGGAGAACACCTTCGTGTGGGCATCCACGAACATCTTGTTGAGGAGCTCAGTCAGACGGCGGAGTTGGTCGTCGTTTAGAAGACGACCGCTGTTCAGATAATTAGCCTGCAGACAAAAATATACAATAAAAATGTACGTCCTGTTTATGCATAATAACGCGACACTAATTGAATTATGTATGTAATCACGCAATATACTCGTAAACTTTTTTTTTTGGGAAAAGATAGAGAACAAGCACACGGCTTTCCTGATGGTAGGAGACTGATGTGCGACTTGCACATCAATCTCTTACCATCAGGCTACCCAACCTTCCAAACCGGGACACGACAATATCATAAATATCATAAAGGCGGCAAGAATAGCCAGGGCGGTGAATCCCTACCCGGGCGATTGTGACCACCAGAGATCTTTTTGAGACTGATCCAGTTAACCCATGCTCACCTCTTACGAGCTGCCTAATAACGCTGATGGTCTATTCCACACAGGGGACCCAGACCAACACAGGGGGAAACATTACACGAAATCAATTACGCAATCAAATTAATTTGCAGTTGTAAAATATGATATTTCGTCGTTGCAACTTTAAGACCTCTTATGTATAAAAATGTATTTTAGGAGAAAATCGATAAAAACCATTTACTGAAAAAATGTAATGAAACAAATTACGACAAAAAATATAGGAATCAGCTACATTATTTATTACTTTTTACGTTGCTACTGTTGATTAAATTGAAAAACAGTTAATAGTAGTTTTTATCGATTTTCTCCTAAAATAGGTACATTTTTACACATTAGAGGTCTTAAAGTTGCAACGACGATTTGCCGTTTTTATAAACTACAGACAGTACGGAACTTATCATGCAACCAACGAACCAATTTTTTACTAGCTATTTGTAAGTTAGCCAACGCATAATCTCAAACACTCAGTCCAAAATGAACACAGGGGTGTGTGTCTACTTACAAGATGTGTCAATCCGTCCTTCCGTTCTGTCCAATGTGTACAGGCACAGAGCGCGATGATGTCATCCGGAGGAGGCGGGGGAGGAGGAGAGTTTTCCCAGCCTCGGCCCGAGCCCCACGACACACTCTGAAAGAAAACCTTATTCATCAGTTTTTCCATATATATATCTATACAAATAAAGAAAATTGGAGGTTCTGTATGTAATATTTAAATAACCGCCTCTTAGTGCATACATATGTAGGTTTACAAGGTACATATATCAAAACATTTTTAGAATTTTTGTTTGTCTGTTTGTACTCACTAATCTCTGAAACGGCCGGACCTATTTTGACGGGATTTCCACTGGCAGACCGTTGATGAAATATAGAACGTTTTATACTACTATTTTTGTTAGAATTTTATTTTAGAAATGTATAAAATAAAATAATGAAATAAAAACGTGGATGAAGACGCGGGTACAGCTAGTATATAAATAAAAATATATGACAAAATGTGTTAACCATATTTATATCACTCATCACTATTAGGCATCTAAATCATGAAAGTAACAAACTACCTGGACATTACAGTTCCACCGACATCTATCTGCGATACTAAAGGTCTGCCTGAATCTCATAGGGCCAGCTATCTCACTCTCAAGAGACCCGATTTTTTTTGACTTTGTCATCTGTGCAAAACTGTCAGAAAGAGAGGTTGTCCAGTTTAAAAATAGAGTTAGCAATACTACATATTCGGGACAGATCGTTCTAACAATCTTATTAGCTAGAAGCTATGGGTTTCATGATCGAAATGAAACTGTTTACTACTTTAGCTGACGTCACAGCACGAATTCTGTTAAAATATACTGCAATATTATATATAGATAATATAAACTTACATCATGTCTTCTATACGAGTCTAAGCTCCTCTCTGAACAAACACTCGAAGCTTCGGAATCGTCGTCCCGTCGGACTTCGCACGCGGAGCTATCTTCGGGACTCTGGAAAAAATGTTAAGAGTTGATGAGAGCGCAAATTTTATTAATCGTTTAAAACTGTCCAACCTTTTGAAGTATTTCCATATTTTTTCTTCAGATAAATATCCAGTGTGACCTAAATTGACACTCGCCGAACAATATGAATATGGAGAAAGTTAGACAAGTAATCAATGTTGGAATCGTGTAACTTGGCACTCGATACACTCCGCCTACCCGTGGCGTATGTATGTGTTATGCTATAACAAATAGTCCCGGTACCCTCAAGGTGTTCTCAGCGTCCCGCGACTGCTGCAGTAGGCGGAGCGTGGCCGTGGGCGGCCGCTGCGGCCGGTCCATGGAGTCGCGGCGCCGCACGCCCCCCACCACGCTGCTCGACCGCCCACTCCTGGGGAACACATATTTTGTGATATTTGTAAAAAAAAACAACAAACGACGAGTGGATGTTGGTCACGTGTTGCCTATAGACACATCATGTACTTTTCCAGATATTACTCACTGGCCGTTGCCCCGTGTGACTATCATACTAACAAAATCTAGGCAATTGTAAAAATAAACATCAAATGCACTTATAAAAAAAACGCAAAACTTATGTAGACATGAATATGTATGAAAGTTTGTTATTCTTTCACAAAAAATCTACTGAACGGATTTGAATTAAACTTTACAGTAAGATATAAGCTATCTTGACACTTGACTTGACACATGAAAATAACACATAGGCTACTTTTTGACCGACTACATTAAAAAAAAAGAGTATATTTTTACTCAATAAGTATTATAAGTCGGAAAAAATTCTGCTCTTCGAAAGTTATATATTACTAGCTGTCCGCCCGCGGCTTCGCCCGCGTGAATTATTTTAATAATACAAACAACTTTCAAAGGGCAGACATTTTTCCGATTTATATAGATATACTAATCACGTAAAAACATACCCTCTTTTTAATGTAGTCGGTTAAAAAGTAGCCTATGTCCTTTCTCAAGGTCTATTCTATCTTTGTACAAAATTTCATCAAAATCGGTTAAGTGGTTTAGGCGTGAAAGCGTAACAGACAGACAAAGTTACTTTCGCATTAATAATATTAGTACGGATACGGATACGGATTACGTTAATACAACTCTTCACAAATTAACATTACATTAATTTCGACCAAATTTAATTACCATAAAATCGGTTCTAGTGAGTTAATCTTAAAAGATAGATATATACTGTCGCGGACATTTTTTAGATCATTTCAAGAGAAATAATTCTTTGATACATATACTTTTTTTATACTTATTTACGAACCGTTTTCGCAGCGCACGCCACGGAAGTCCTCAAGGATGAATAATTTTCCCCGTTTTTGTAACATTTTCCATTATTTATTCGCTCCTAATAGTTGCAGCGTGATGTTATATAGCCTAAAACCTTCCTCGATAAATGTTCTATTTAACACAAAAATAATTTTTCAATTCGAACCAATAGTTCCTGAGATTAGCGCGTTCAAACAAACAAACTCTTCAGTTTTATAATATTAGTATAGATTAGTATAGATTGAAACTTCTAAAAATTATATTGCTTTCGTTATTATTCCACTAGATAAATATAATATCATACGCAATAAGTTCTAATCGAAATATTCTTAGGTATAGACTAAAATACTATAATGTAAAATACATACTAATCTGACACGAGTAAAAGTATTTTATACATTTTTTTACTTGCGTTAAAAGAAGTTAGCGGTAATCCGTACTAATATTATAAATGCGAAAGTAACTCTGTCTGTCTGTCTGTATGTTACGCTTTCACGCCTAAACCA
>DVZL01004852.1:0-12548 GCA_018236625.1 Lasaia peninsularis
GTTAAAAAGTTTATTTAGATAGGTCTAGGTCTTATGAAATTACGAATCACGACATCTATGAAACTCTATACTTGTATATTTCATCTACACTTGGTGTAAAATACTAACTCCGTCTTACCGTCAGATGCTAACTTTTTCAAGTAGGCTAAAGCTTATAATACTAACAAAAAAGAATTACCGAGTGAAGCTCGGTCGCTCAGATGGGTAAACGCAATAAGATTGCAAAAAAAGCGACTTCAATTTATGACGATATCAAAATTAATGACGTTTTTGTTTTTATTTCAAAAAATAAAAGACTAGTCGCTTAAAAATTTTATAGGACCACCTCTGCAATGTGACTTATTGTACAAAAAGAGAATCGTAAAACCTCATATATAATTTACAGAGTATTCGCGTTACAAACAAACGTAGCAGCATACAGTTTATAATTATTGAGAACATATTCCATTTCTAAGTCGAAAATTATATAGATTAATAAATAATTATACAAATAAATAAAATTGGAGTAACCGCTTTTTACTGAATGTATTTTTATGCTTATAAGATACATATACCAAAATAATATTTTTTAGAATTTTAGTCTGTCCGTTTAACTATCACTTTGTCTGTCTGTCGGTTGGTCTATCTGTTTGTACCCGCTTATATCGAAGCGGCTGGACCTATTTTGACGAGACCTTGACTGGCTGATAGCTGATGTCTGAAGCAACTTTTTAGGCTACTTTTATTTCAGAAATGTATACAATACAATCATTAAATATAAACGCGGATGAATAGTGAATATAGTACAAAAACGTTTAAAAATCCTTATTCAAAGCTCTTTTGCTTGTCATCCATATCACAGATAAAGAAAACACACGTCATAATAAAAAGTATCATATTATCTAATATATAAAATTTCCATGTCACAATGTTAGTTACCGTTCTACACCGAAACCGCTTGACCGATTTTTAACAAATTTTATATGCGTATTCAGTAGGTTTGAGAATCAGCCAACATATATTTTTCAAGTGGGGGCGGTACGAAGTGGGCCGAGTCAGCTAGTTCATATATATAAAATAGACACTATTCATTGCCTTTGCTTACATACAAATAATGAGATTCCCAGACAGGTTTACTAGTGTCATATCACGCATATCGTTCATGGAGCGTTCAACTTTGATAATTCATTAAAGGTCAAAAAGCTCGTTTTTGTACTAAAATTATAGGAAATCATCAAATTTGCATTCACAATGATAATATATCAAATACACTAATTATACACATTTATTTGTACATATACACATATTATGTTTATTTCAGAATTATTATTTATACGTATGTACAAATGAAATTGGAGTGTCTGTAATTTTAAAATGATATTGTTTACATTTTTTTCTGTCTGTTTATTCTGGCTAATATCTGGAGTGCCTGGGCTGATTTTAACGGGAATTTCACAGGCAGATAGATAATATAATTAGGAACAATTTAATCTACTTTTATTTTAGAATTATAGAAAGTAATTAAATTCAAAGAAGTCGCGAAGTCGCGGGCACAACTAGTAATACCATATAATACTATACAACAGCCTTAAATACCAGCGGGTTAAGACTTTAACATAATTTTATATTTACAGCGTACTTTTTCATATCGGGGATGGGAATATAACAGTAATAATATTTACAAAAATAATAATACACAAATTACGACCTAATTTATAAACAATGTCTTTGTTACGAGATGTCGGCATAAACTTTTGCGCATTCAAAATATATATTTCCATAAACACACACGCTTACTAGCGTAACTATTTGAGAGTCATAGATAATAAATTTCACAGATTAAATATTTTGATACACAAATGACGGCTATTATTTCATCGTCGAAATTCCATAAACATTGAAACTAAAGGTGTTAAAAGGTACTATCTGAAAACTACAGTCCTAAGAACGACTTTTACACAATATTAAACATCTATCTCGTTCTAAGAGGGTCTGCTATCTCACTCTCAAAAGGCCAGTTTTTTTATATTGTCATTGACAAAACCAACAGAAAGAGACATAGGCCATTTCAGAGAGAGTTAGCAATATTACGTATTCGGGATAGGTCTCTAAGAGTGTTGTCTT
Organism: Lasaia peninsularis; assembly: GCA_018236625.1. NCBI lineage: Eukaryota > Metazoa > Arthropoda > Insecta > Lepidoptera > Riodinidae > Lasaia > Lasaia peninsularis. The sequence continues at coordinate 2,104 of DVZL01004852.1, forward strand.
CAGATAGTCTTTTTTAAGGATTAATCGGTCATCAAAATCCTATAAATAAAAGGAAGCTACAATTTGGAGTACTTATTGTCATTGCTATGATTCATAACATGCGATGTTGTCATTATAAACGATCATCGTGCAAAACTCCAGGAAAAGCAAGGTATAATACTACTTCAAATTGTAATAGGATTGAGATGAAGAACTAAAAATACACTCATTCTGAACTAATAAATAAACATTTCATTAATCCATAAGAAAAAAATGTGCTAAATGTAGAACAATTGACGTTGAATAAAAAATTTAAAACAAAATATTTATTATCCATACTTATGTTCTCAAATATTCTCATACTGTGTTTTTTTTACTCTTTGCGTCATATCCACGCTTTGTAAATAAAAAGTTACATAAATCACTGTATCCCAATATTTTATAAGATTTTCCCGGAAGTGCTAAATAAATTTATTATTCTAGTGTATTATTATTATTGAATATTTTTGGCAATGGCATGAACAACTGCAATTAATCAAATTTAATTAAGTATTATTCAACTTTAATTAATTAATATATCAAGTTCAAATTAGTCATAAAGTCGTATCAGGGTCTTAGGTACAGCGGTGGCATCCATTGGCGGGAAAAAATACGCAATTTACTAATTTATTTATAAATGTTTCACTTATGTACTATAATTACAGAACGAAATTATACAAAATGCCACAAAACTTGACTTATTTTAAACGAACGAACGAACGAAATTCAATTGTAAATAATCCCGCCAAAATCGTACGTGCTTTTTTTTAATGACAAACAAGCAAATAATTTGCGAACATTGTGCTTAGAAATATCCGTGTATTTGGCCAAAGACAGTAATCTGTGTACTATTGTTTCGATATATTATAAGAATTATCAGAATTGACCGTGAAATTCTTACTCATTGCAAAGTTCAAGGATTATATTATAGAGATGAACAAACGACATAGCAACATTTTTATGATAATGATATGGGGATTGATGTAACTAAAACAGCTTTACTGAATAGAATAAATAATTATATTTCTAGTATACGCTTGCGGCTTTACTCGGATAACAATTAGAACTAATAATATTATTTCAATCGACTGAATGTTGCCCTCGGTTATATAGTTATTTAATTGGATAAAATTTTGTAAAAAATCTGTCCTACGTCATAAACGAACTTATGCGAAATTTTAAGTTTCTAGCCCGTAGGGTTTGATTTTAAGATTATGTTTACAACAACTTTTGCTACCTGTGAATCGAACTTGGGACCTCGTGCGTCGTAGTCGTTCACCATCAAAGCTTGACCATTGGAACGATAATACAATATGGTATCGTTTTTAACCTTTGGGTACTGAACCTAAAAGAGTTAAAAAACCGAAAAAACTAGGTAAAAATACAATGAAAAGAAAAGGTAATTGAATGGTAAAAGAATTTGAAGTAATTAAAATTTACATTTTATTCCAACTAAACATATTTGATTTAACGTAATAAAGATTTTATTCAAGACAAATATTGATAAATGCAAGCTGCTGGCTGGGGTTTGTTCAAGATATGATATGAAGAAAGATATATGAATAGTTAAAGCATCCTAGTATTTATAATCTGGTAACAATGTAATAGTAGAAGTTTCCCCGTATTAGTCCGGGTTCCCTGTGTAAAATACACCATCTGGCACCTGGCTTATAAGTCGCGAGCATATTTTATGTATCACTACCAACAAGACCAACGCCTTACCTGCCGCCATACTGACATTGTCGTGTTCCAACACTGTTGTACTCTCAGGTAGGGTCTTGCTTAAACGTGGATAATAGGTCTAAGCCGACCACAGACAGTGACGCATCTACTACATCTATGGTATCTATAAGCTCCAGTTGACTTACCATCAAGAGAGCCATGTGTTTGTTCGCTGTCATATCTCATAAAAAGTCATTTTTATTCATAACTAGCTATTGCCTGCAACTTCGTCCGCGTTTTTATTTATTTATTTTATATGTTTTTGAAATAAAATTCTAAAATAAAAGTATCCTAAGCCGTTCCTTATTAAATTAGGTATCTGACAGTGACAGCCCTGTTAAAATCGGCCCAGCCGTTTCAGAGATTTGAGTGTGCAAACAATGTATATATATTACATACAGACACACACCTTTTATTTATTTATATAGATAAACTGTAAAAGATACAGAATATGTAGCCCTTATCGGTAACCACAATCAAAGTGCATCAAAATCGGACACCGACGACGCTTGACTACACAGATTATATGAATGTTTATGGAATGACGTAAAGTATATGCCCGTTATGTTAACCAACATAGAAGAAGGGGGGGAGGCATGACACAAAGGCCTAGAATCTGTGCGAATGGGAAGTACCAATCAAGGCAACGAACGACTAGTTAACGCGTTGCATTATGTATACGTAAACTATTCAAAGCTTACTCACGAGTAGGTTGACCACATCTAAAAGAATCCCGAACTGGTAACAAAAATCGGCCAAGTGTCGGACTCACGCACGAAGGATACCGTACTATTCTGTAAATAAATAAATATAATGTACCTACATAGCTAATATAACACGCCACATATATGTAAAACGGTTAAAAATCACGTTCGTTGTATGGGAAACTCCTTTCATACTAATTTTATTCTGTTTTTTTTTATTTGTTGTTATTTATAATAGAAATACATCATCTATGTATATTTCAGAAATACTTAAATAGACATCAGACAAAATTTTATATGACCCGGAAATACATCCGGAAATGTCTGCCCCCTTTGGGAATCAAACTCAAGTCTCGTGGTAGATACGTGTGTACGCTGACTCTCCTCAACCAACGAGCAGCCTGCCTGTATAACAAAATGTTGCTTCATCGGTGTTTGAGTTGCTTGGTATAAAGCCTGTCTCTGCACGTCACTTACGTTACTTTTGCGTAAGTGAAAAGTTAAAAAATCTCAAATTTTTAAAAATACATGATCTTTTTTATAAGTAATTTCATAGAACTGTGCGATTATACAATTATTATAGTTTTTCCAAGAAACATTTCTAAAACTCATATTTTTTTTTAAAAAGGTGGACACTTCTATAACTCCAATAGTCCGGTTAAATCCAGATGGATGGTGATCCTACAAGTCACATGGTACATAACATTGACATACGTAAATACCAATTACAAAATACCAGAGGTAATACGACAGAAATGGTAATTAGTTATGCCAACCATCAGCTTTAGATACAGTTATGTGATTTCGTTGCAGTTTATCTATAAATACCGTCACGCCCATTCCCCGAAGCGATAGGCAGAGGTGCATATGTACCCATAATTAGCCGACGATATTAGGTCCTATGATGGCAGATGGCAAGTCCATCGGAATATGCGTCACAAATCCAAATCAGATAAACTGAAAAAAACTCATAGAACATGTTGGAAACTCTCATGTTCGATGAGTAGGTCCTTATTACCCTCAAATGGGACTTATAGGTGACCAATTACCGCTCTATGGTAATAGTGTAGCTAGAAAAGCCCTATAGCGGTAAGTTATTTTTAAAAAATAACAATTAATCACTTTTTCAAAAAGTTTGCGTACATCTAACCATTATACTGGCAATATACATCACGCATTCAGCCCAATGACCAAAAAGGTTGCATCGCTATTCAGCCTTGTCTTCGTCGGAGTATAAAAGCCATCAATTTTAAATATCGAACGGCATAGCACAATTTCAAACTTGAAAAAAAATTGTAAGTCTTTTATTTCATTCTTCTTAATGAAAAAAGGTGGAAATAAAAAACTTTTTTTACTTTAAATGTTTGTTTTTGGGATTTTTTTATAATTACGTGAAGGTAATTACTTTAAATGTAATATCTGTAGATATCCCTGACAACGACTTGTACGAAATATTAAACATTTATCACATTCTTTTAGGGCCAACTATCTCACTCTCGTAGCTGGTTTGTTTTAACTTTGTGAACTCCACAAAACTGACAAAACGAGATATTGTCAATTTTAGAAAGAGTTAGCATTACAAAAGGAATAAATAGGTCGTTGTTAGTAGTTAGTTGGTTGTTATCACTAGATAGTACCTACTTAAGGATTCATGGTTTCACATGGTTTGACATTGTTTTTCTTAATATAATATGCTGTGTCAGAAAGACGTATTTTTTTTTACTTTTTTTAACAGCGAACAAGGACACAGGTCTCCTGATGGCAAGAGACAACCAAGGCTTATAAATACCATAGATGTGTCCCGTGTGCTAAAAAATAAAAAAACAAAAATAATTTTAAAAGCGAAACAATGTTCTCGTTCTTTTTTTAAGAATTCTTTACGATGACACATTCTAGAAAAAGTTTTCAACAATAATTAGAAAACGGAGTTTTTTGAGTAAAAACAAAGGTTATATAAACAAGTTACGCAATTATATACAATATTATTACGTCAGAAGAAAAATGACTCAATTAATACCCAAAATAACTTTGTCAGCGTTCGACTCGAAAATTTGAATTTTAGTACTGGCAATTTACGGTTATATAGACGAAATTTATACATAATAAGTAATTAGCTGTCTCCGCGAACTTCATACCGCTTGAATGCTTAGCTTAGAAAAATAGATGTTGACCGATATGCACACAAAATATCATGGAAAAGGAACTCCGCCTCCTGCTACTAAGCTATCTCCGCACCAAATTTATCCAATTTTTTTAACGTAACTAATACAACTTCCTCATATATTTTATACTAGCGACCCGCCCCGGCTTCGCACGCGAATGAAATAGATTTTACTATATACTTACATAAAAATCTTCCTCTTGAATCACTTTATCTATTAAAGAAAACCGCAACAAAATCCGTTGCGTAGTTTTAAAGATTTAAGCATACTACATAGCAATATAGGGACATATAGAGAAAGTGACTTTGTTTTATAGTATGTAGTGATATACTTAGGCATTCTTCATCATATGGTAAAAGCCACCAAGTTCTGTAGACGATCAGGGTAACCTGAATTGAATATAAAACTATAACCCTCCACTTTTAGCCTGACGAAAAATTACTGCTGCTTGTTACGTAAAACCTTTGAACAAAATGTAATAGGTATATTATGTATGTATGTAATTTTTGTTTTATCTTCAATATGTAATACATACATGTCATCATACCAAAAAAAGGTAGAGACCAGCCCCCTTTGATAATACACGAGTATATAATAATCTACTAACGCCATATAGGTATATTACTGATAATTTGGCTTTGTGTATATAATATGGCACTAGTCTATAGATAGTTCACATTCATAGGCAGGGTTGAGCTCAGATATCAACTGTCCTGGTCCAAGCAAGTATAGTTCAAACTGATACGGACTGCAAAGGAATTACTATTATTGTACGCGCAATATTTTTATTTCCGAAAAGTAATATTACCTATTGACCCAAATCCTTTATTTGCATATTAAACGCCAGGCAAACGTGACTGTATGATTAGGATTTTTATGACATGTGACATCTTGAACAAATTAGCTGCACGCGCTTAGCGGTAAAATCAGGTTTCGTTCGGAAATGACACTTTAATTAAATCAACAATGAGGACATGTTGAACTGATCGTTCTAAAACAGAATAAACTGTTAATTCGCAGAGCCTCGCTCGGTGATGATTAGGTAATTAATTATTCGTTTTTTTACTTACAAAGTTGTACTCTTTTTTTTTTAATTTCGCCTTTTTGGTCGAGAGTAGTCGTTGTCTGACTTGACACACGAGGTGCTGTTCAATTTTCGAGTATGGGGAAAATGTTTTTACGAGTTTTTTTTCAGTTTATCTAAAATCATAAGGTTGTCTGATGAGTGGGATTTGTACCAATAATGGTGGCGGACTTGCCACCTGTCAAGTCTTGAAATTTATTATCGTCGGCTAATCATAAGTGAATAAGTATTTCTGCATATTCTACCAGGGATGTGGGTGCTACGAGATTATTTATTACTAAGACTCCGTTTTCTGTCTGTCACCAGGCTGTATCTCATGATTCATGATAGAAGGTTGAAATTTTCACAGATGATGTATTTTTATAACTATAACAGCAAATGCTGAAAGCATAATAAAGTAAATATATAAAGGGTACTTGTATACATCAAACGTGATTTTCTACGGATCTTATGAATTCTTGTACGGAACTCTTCATGTGCAAGTGCCTCTTGCACTTGACCGGTTTCAAGTTTATACTCATTACGATTTTGGCTTAAATAACAAAGGACACTTACTTTGTAGTTACAAACAATATTATAGGAATATCTTGATAATATAATAATATAGTTAGCTAACAAAATGTGTGAATTACTCGACCAATGACAACAAGCTTCGCGTATGCTGCGTAAAAACCAAACACGAGAAACATTCGTCATGTTTCAGTTGACATTTTTTATAGTTTTTATTTTATAGGTAATTCTAAAAAAGTACCTTCACGCCTATTATCCAAACCCGGGACTTTGTGTGTCAAAGTCAGACACAGATTTTTTTATATATTATTATGAAAGCTAAGCACAATGACCCACAGCTCACCTGATGTACATTAAGACAACAAAAGTGGTAGAGTGCTGTGCAGCAACTCGCCCGGGTAGGGATCCACCACCTTACCTATTCCTACCGCCCTAGCGACGTTTATTTATTTATTTATTTAATATTTTTTGTACATCATATACAAATATTATATTCAAAAGCCGACCTTAATGCGTATAGTATTCTTTAAACGCCAACCTTTGGACCAACAGAAAAAAAACAATAAAGGCAGATACCTACATAAAAAAAACAATAAAATAAGAAATAAAATAAAAAATTCAGAAAAAAAGAACTTGAAAAAAAAATCTAATTACATCTATATGTATATATAAAATAACAAAAAATTCCAGTTCGGAGGATCAGCCTTAACACCCCGGACGAATGTTGTAGGTGCGTCACAAGACAGTGACGCACCTACAACATCTACATCGTTTATAGGCCGGGGTTTGTCTCTTACCATCAGAAGAGCGGTGTGCTTGGTCGCTGTCTAATCCTTTAAAAAGGGGCCCAAAAGCAACAAGTTCAATAATTATTCGTCACTCTACATTTAACATGTGGAATATTTAAAAAAATCAACCGGTTGTCGTACACTGTGTCCACTCGTGATATCCACATACGAGACTCCTGACGCATGCCTGTTGAATGTTAATGAAATGTATATAACATTTGTCAACCTCGCAAATCTAATGGTCGATCTGGTTGAAACTGGACCCACAAATTTTAATAATTATCAAATCAATATTCCCTGTAATATGAGCCAAATATATTTAGATAGTTATTAATGTTTTTAATATTCGCCGGCCTAGTCGTACGCGCTTCGGACTTCGCCAGTCCAAGCTTTTTCTAACTTAAGTACATTTTCTGAGTGCTCTTACGACGTACTTGACACCTATCACATGAAGGGACCTAGCATCGTCGGCTAATCGTGGGTGCATAATTAATTATGTACCTCTCCCTTTCTTTATTTATTGTTTTCTTATTATGCAATCTCCAAAAATAAGTCAAAAAAAATTCTAGCCTTTGAAAGTTTAAAAATAATTCACGCGGGCGAAGCCGCGGGCGGAAAGCTGGTGTAGTAATAAGATTAAATAATTAATTCGAACATCACAATGGAGTAATACGTTAGTTTAGGTCGATGAAGTCACTATTTTCTTAACCCGGTCGACTTTATAGACAAGTCACATCCTACTATTAATGGAAATATTTAAGCATAATTGTTTATTTTGAGTTATGAATATTTTAAATTTAATTGTAAGTAGAAACTTCAGCATTAATTAAATCATTACAGAATCTTAGCCATCATATAGACGTCCCATCCCATCCCATACATTTTTTATTGAGAAGCCAGTCAACACCACCAATGTTGTCGTTTAGGTCGCTTCTGCTTAACTACGTCCAATTATAAACGCGAAAGTTTATAAAAATATAAGTAGGAAGCGATGTTAGTTACTCATTCAATTAATACTAAAACTACAGAATGGATTTTAATGAAATTACACATAGGCTATTTTTTACCCGATTACATAGAAAAGAGGGTATGTTTTATGCAATAAGTCGGATAATATTTTGAACTTTGATAATTCACGCGGGTGAATCCGCTGACGGAATGCTAGCAGATATTAATATTCATAATACAAAGTTTCAGTACTTTGTATTATGAACAGTGAACCTACAAAAATGTTTTAAGAACAGCCGCAATTGTTTAAATAATTTGACATTGTTAATTTTTTCACACAGTTGTAGTTCCTCCTTTGTATATTTTTATAATTTCGTTTTAATATTAAGATGTTTAAGTTAAAATTTTCTTCACAGCAGCTTGAGTTAGCTCATTTATATGCCTTTAATTAGTTTCACAAGAAGGAGATGTTTCGTTTTGTACTAATAAATATGCAATACGTTTATTTGTAATAATAATAATAGCTAAAAATAATAGGCAGCTTTTAATAGACGAGCATAGGTCTAGAACTTGCATTAACATAAAACCACCGCCTAGTCTTTTCCTGCGCCATAATGTCGACTTCTAATCTTGTAGGGTGGCCGGTAGACTTAAACATACCCCCCCCCGGCCACAGCACCGCAACTCACCTATAATTGCTTATTTTGAGGTGAATATTAGATAACTGAAGTAACTAGATATTCTGAGAAATATCCAGCGACTACTCGTCGTCTTTACCGCGATTCAAATATAGATAGCGTCATATATTGTTCAGATCTGATCGTTCGTTGTATGGGAGTCACGAACGTCATTAATGAAAATATCAATTACTTACTTTGTATTTTTTTTGCTTTTTTAAAAACAACGAAAGACAAACATAGTTGACCGCCTCGTTGGTCAAGTGGCTAGCGTACACGCCTAACCGCATCGACTAACCGCGAGGCTCGGGTTCGATTACCGACGGGGACAGACATTTGTGTGATAAACATGGATGTTTGTATTTCCGGGTCTGGGTGTTTATTAAATTTATTCTTGTATCTATTTAAGTATTTCTATGTATCGTTGTGTAACACCCGTAACACAAGCATATTATTTGCTTACTGTGGATTTAGATCGATTTGTGTAATTTGAGTAATGTACTCGTATAAAGAAATTGATTGATACCTATAATAAACTGGAAATTTTGCCCAAATATTTTTTTTTAAAGTGGGGTTTACTTTTTTAAGGGGATGAACTATATAACTATTGGAATTAAATAACGTTGATGCAAAAATAGCAGCGGGCAACTGCTTATTAATAAACGAGCGTGTTCAACTGTTTTAATTATATATTCAAATCGAGAAACACGAAGCCTAATCTGCTGTCATTTATGTAGAGTTTGCAACAGAATTTACCATCATTAGATAATACGTACAAGTTGGTAATAAGATTTGAGAAATGAACGTTGTGTCAGCGACACGCTACCCTTGGGTTAAGGCTTGATGAATGATCCGTCGTAATGCAACAGATCCATATCTTTATAATGAAAAACGTTTACGTCTTTCCGTTGAAAAAATAAACGAGAAATTTGCCTAAATTAAAATGGCTATTCTTATAAAAAAATATCTTGCTCGTATCTCCGAAAGGGTTCAGTGGTATGTATGCACCTACAATTAGCCAAATATTGCACCCCATTATGTTACAGGTGGTAAATGGTCGCCATATCGAACACAAGCCCCGGGTTTGCTCACGATTTTTTCTTATACCGTAAGAGCACTCAAATAATTTACTTAAGTTAGAAAAACCCATTTTTACAAAATTAAGTCTGAAGTGCGTACCACTACGCCACCGAAGCGAGGAAAAGAACTGCATGCTAAAGGGACTCTTATACAACGAACAAACTAAAAGTTAATAGTTTCTAATCAACATATTTCAATATGCATTTGTCGCAGTCACCTCGTGACCACCACCAATGTAGCTTGGTTAAACGATCAGTATCTGAACGAGTAAGACGTCGACCAGTCTATTAGTATGATTACGTAAGGCTTTAATTTAAAAAATAACGTATTTGATGATATATATTAAGCATCTGTATCTGTAAACTTCCCGACCATATAAAAGATAATATGCATATATATATACATAAAAACTTTTCTCTTGAATCTCTCCATCTATTAAAAGAAACCACATCAAAATCCGTTGCTTACTTTTATAGATTTAAGCAAACATAGAGATAGATAGAGAAAGTGATTTTGTTTTATAATAATATATGAGCCGCGTGATAACCTGCTTCATAGATGTGCACCCCCCTCTCCTGCGGTTTCGCCCGGCGAGTCGTGCGACAGATATCGGCCGGCGGTCATCATTCATTTTAATACCGATTACAATTTTAAATTCGTTATATCTTTTGAATAGATTGTCCGATTGGGATAAAATAAAAAGTAATTGATAGCTATTGAAACAATCTTGCTCAATAAATAGTTTATTTGGA
>DVZL01004853.1:0-12547 GCA_018236625.1 Lasaia peninsularis
AAAGTTAGAGAACAATTAAGTACACAAGAACCTCAGAATACTGGTCGTATATTGGACCTAAAAACTGGAACTGTCAAAAAAGAAGGCCATCAATGTGAGTATTTAAATGTATTCAGTTATTGTTTAATAGCAACTAACATAATATTTTACTCCTGGCAAAGATATTTTATTTCACAGGGTTTTTGGTAAATTTATTGATTTCTTCTAAATCAGAATCTCTATTTTGAACAATAAATAAAATAAGGTTGATAAGACGGTAATAAGTATGCAAAATATTGGCCAGTCCAAATTTGATTTTTTTTTATTTTCACCAGAGTACTTCAATTTTTTTAGCTATAGTAATATGAATAACTATGATTAAATATGATCGCCTCGTTGGTCGAGGGGTTAGCGTACACGCCTAACACCAACGACCAACCGCGAGGCTCAGGTTCGATTCCCGGCGGAGGTAGGCATGTGTGTGATGAAATTAGATTTCTGTATTTCCGGGTCTGGGTGTGTTTATTACCACAGATAATTTATTCCGGTATCTATTTAAGTATTTGTATGTATTAATATCATTGTTACTTACTTTGGGGTTAGATCAATTTGTGTAATTTGTCCATGGATATTTATTTATAATTCAATCTCCTTTCTTTAAAAGATACACAATTAGTTGTGATTATGGTCATAATATTATTTTTATCATAGTCATTCAGATCAAATTCTATTCTTGTATTAGTGTCAACTAGCAGACAGATTTCTTGAATCCTTACTATCAAAAAATCCGTTTGTAATATCTATGGCGACTATTATGTAAGAGAGGTCCGTATTTCTCTTACCATCAAAAGAACTGTTTCCTTGCTCCCTATCTTATCAAAAAAAATATTAAATATAGGGTGTTAATGACCTGCTGTAAACTCAAGCTTTTTTCTGCTAAAAATACTGCAATAGATAAGGCAGTGGTATGAAATGAAGAGTTGTCATCGTACTCTACCACTTAGACACTGTCATGGTGAATGAGTATTTTAGATCAAACTACTTAGTAAGAAAGTATTTGGCTCATATCAGTGTTTTTATACTAGCGTCGATGCGCCAAGTGATGGGATCACGGCGTGGATTCATCTGCCGCATGCGCGTGGGGGGAACAGCTGAGAGTGCACATTTGGGTCGCCTGCGAGCTAGGAACTCTCTGGGTCCCTCTCACGACGGGCACAACTATGCAGTGGTACACTGTACTGGGTACATCAAAAACTGGCCTCCCACAGGTGGGTACAGGTGACTCGGTTACATCAACATACAAATACACTACTTTTTTATACACACAACAATTATTTGTGTGTGTTTAAAAATTGCATGAAATTGTTTTAGTTTTGCATATATATATTTATTTAATTTTTTTTGTACATTGTATACAAATATGTAATATAAAAGGCGCGCTAAAGATATTTAAAGTAATATATAAATAATAAATACAGTTTACTATAACACAATAGAATGTATTATACAGTTAAAAAAAAGTTGTTATTTTATTTGTTTATATTAGATATATTATAATATGACATTTATAAAACCTTTTTTTTTCTATTTATATTATCTTATTTAACTTCCAAAAAAGTTTTGCCTTATTCTTAAAAATAAACTATATTGATAAATTCATGTTTTTGTATTATACAAAATATGACTTTATGTGTTTTGGGAAATCAGATCTGTTTCCAGGTATGCAGATGGACAGGCCCGTGGAAGATGAACTGCATGCCTCGCATTGTTGTCTAGTTGCAATTGGGAGGTTACAGGTATGAAATTAATATTTCGTGTATCTACACTAATATTGTAAAGAGGAACGATTTGATCGTTTGTTCATTTTAATAAACTCCTCCATTATTACCGAAAAAATATATATTTCCATTAGAAGTCGACATTATTCCTGATAAATATAGGGTACTTTTTACTGCGGAAAAATACATTTCTATAGGTGGACAATATCTTTTTCACATAACTTCTAAACTGCTAAACCGATTGTTTTGAAATTGTCGTATGGTTTCCTGAATGATGTAAAAATACAAAAGTACTATGGTGTTATTTGTGCCTATTTTTTTTAATTAAATCCAGATGAAACGAGTTTCAAACATTTTTATTATCTATATTAATATAACATAAATTAACGTATTAAAAAAAAGCAATGTACCATAGGTACTTCAAATCGTTTATGATATTAATACATAAATATAATCGTGACTGTAATGGATTTTTTTTTAATAATTATCATTATTGTAAATGAAATGGGGACGTAGAAATAAACTTGGCGACTAGAGCAATCGTGTTTTACGTAAATTGTCAAGTCCAGTGCGCCGTGGCCGGTATGTCGTTAACCGCGGTGGGTGTAAAGTCCGTTCGCTTAGATACGGTCGCCCCGATTACGTCCCGCCCCGATTACGCCCCGCCCCTAACGTGTGTACCGACACTATCTAATCGAATGTTTTTCACGCGATGTCCCGTTCAGGTGACGTCGACGCCGAACGCGCCGGAGAGCGGCGTGTGCGGCGGCGGCGCGGAGTTCGTGTCGCGGCACTCGGTGGACGGGCGGTTCACATTTGCGGACCAGCGCGCCGCACAGGTCGTGGGCTACGCGCCCGCCGACCTGCTCGGGAAGCTCTGCTACGAGTTCTACCACCCCGAGGACCAGCAGCATGTACGCGACAACTTCGACCAAGGTACGGACGCACGAGAGATCATTTTTTTGGGGTTCCGTTCCCAGACGATAAATATGGAACCTTATTCCTGACAGCTAGATAGTTGAAATTTTCACAGATGATGTATTTTGTGTTGTCGCTATAATAACAAATAAGTATTAAAATATAGAAGAAAGTAAATATTTAAAAGGGGTTCCCATTTAAGAAGAGAGGCGACCCACGATATCTATTAGTCGAGTAGGTTTTTTACATATTTATATCGCAGTAAATACCGTCAGTAGAGACTTGTCGACGTGTACTCAATGTTCAAGTCATGTTTTTAAATGAAACGGTTGTGTCCTAATAATAATTCCATTCGGGTAGTCCAAGTTCAAACCCCACCGTGTAGCAATAAGTTATTTTAAGTTATGTACATTTTTTGAGTTCTCTTACGGTGGAGGAAAACATTGTGATGAAAGCCGAATTCATTGAATTCGACCTAATCTAGGTTTGGGCCTAGTTTCCCTTCTGGGTTGCAGAGGTCAGATGGCAGTCGCGTTGCTTAAAAACTGGTGCCCTAGTGAAATCCCCTAGTACAGGTAGCTGACCGATATCATCTGATATAATATTGGATAAAGCTAATATGAAAGAGGACTCTACAAATACACATTCACCCTTATGATACTAAACTAAAACTTTATCAATGTTTAAGAACTTAAATTTTGTTGTCGCAGCTCGTGAAACAGAAAACTTTAAATGTAATAAAACTATCATTTTTTCTGTTTGTTTCAGTTCTAAAATTGAAAGGACAAATAATTTCATTAATGTACCGGTTTCGCACTAAAAGTCGAGAGTGGGTGTGGATAAGGACATCAGCATTTGCGTTCCTAAACCCTTACAATGATGATGTAGAATATATTGTCTGCACAAATACTTTAGCTAAGTAAGTATTTTTAACTTTCTTAATCTTCTTATAGTTTTTTTTTATTTATTATTTTTCTTAAGTATAGCTTCCAAGAATCTTAATGTTATTTTTTTATTTTGCTTTTAAAATTTAATATCAGTCAAAATAAACTAAATATCGTAATATGACAGTCCTTTCTTCTGTACATGAGTATTGTTTACATTGATGAAGCAAGTCACGATTGTGCGTTTTAATTGCAACTTTTTTTTTTATGGGATAAGACAGTGATCAAGCACACGGCTCTCCTGATGGTGAGAGACAATCGTGGTCTATAGATATAGATGTTCTAGGTGCGTCATCATCTGTGGTCGGTCTGTATGTGCAAGTACCCTACCTACCCTCCGGACCGGAACACGACAATCTCATTAAGGCGGCAGGAATAGGTTTCACTTACTCTACCACCAGTGATCATGTTGGAAATGACCCAATTTTCCTATGCTTGCTTTTAGAGTTACCTGGTAGGTAGGAAGGACCCGGACCGATACGGAGATAAACTATATGTTTACTATCATTATGTATGTATACCGCACGAAAATTTATTAAAATTGTAATCGTTTTTCACATTATTAAAGTTTTATATTTTAGTTTTAAAAAAAATTAAATTTTGGGTTTTGTAATATGCGTACGTTCTCGTAATTGGCATATAATTTTGTTTTATAAAATAATTATTTTTCAGCCGATCATTAGGTAGTACTACAGGTGAACTAGTGGCCGACGAGAACTATGATTATCATCTCCGTCAAAGAGATGTCTACCAGGCGCAACCTCCTCCATTACACCAGCAACACCATCCAGCTCCAGGTATATATCTTGAAAATATGTTTAAATCTGAACGTGTTTGTTAGATAATGAAAATAATCTAGAACCCTTGAGCTTAGATTTAGAATTAGAAAAATATTTATTTTCAAAGAAATAATTTATTTTGTAAATTTCAATTGTGCATGACAGCGCGATCTGGGTTTTAGCCTAGAAATTATAAAGATAATTCCATTTTATAAGAATTATAATGTAATTAGCAAAATATTAGACTAAAAAAAGTTGCAAATTAGACGGTCAAAGTGAAATTTTGCTCAGGAATGTAATTTTGCAAGTTTACCATCGGGAAAGTGAAGCGTCTTGTCGTATACAAAAGTAGTGTATAACTATGTAATACAGTAATACGATTCGTATTGGCTTTTGTGCAGTGGGTGCGGTGGCGACGGTGGGCGGCGGCGGCGGCGGCGCGCGGTCCCCGGGCGAGGCGGCGGCGGCGGCCGGCTACCACTACGAGTACTCGCCGCACCGGCCCGCCCACACGCCGCCCGCCACGCACGCGCCGCCCTCGCACACCACCTGGACCACGCTCAGGCCGGTCAGTCATAACCTGCGATCGGAGATGTCCCTGGCGAATTTTAATGAACTTTTTTTCAATATTAATCATAATGTGTTACAAAATTTAAAAAAAATCTATCTGAATTTCACAAAGTTGCTTTGTCACATAAATTAGTTTTAGGAATATCATTCATCATTTATCGACCGGGGTTGAAAGTTATTGAATTACTAATATAAAAAATAGAGTTGATGGTACAAGGTGGATTTTTTTGGGTTGTATCTATTTGATGCCACATCATAAAAAGACCAATCCAAAAAATAAAAAATAAACTTGGATGGACCACACTAACCACTTAGGGTGATGAAAAATAGATAAAAACTTTCCTCAAACCTACCAAGTGTGAATATAAAACTTGAACAAAATAGGTTCAACCTTTTTGGAGGAGTATGGTAACAAACACTTGACACAATTTTTTTCATATATGTATATATTTGATTTTTTTTCTCGAATACCTGTACTTTATTATTACGATTTTATAATATTTTTTTATGAGTAGATTATATTAGTTTATTAATAATAAATGCTGTATAATGCTAAAAAATTGAATTCATTTCAGAGCGGTGGTGCCCCCGGTGAGAGCTACGCGTACAGCGGTGAAGGTGGCGGCGCACCGGGCGGCGGCACGGCGGCGGGCGGGTCCCCGGCGCGCAGCCCGCCCGCGCCCGCCGCCTACCTCCCGCCCGCGCACTACCACCACCCCCCCGCGCCGCACCCTCACCCGCCACACGGTCAGTACCACCCCGTGTGTACACGGCACAGCTGTTATAGCTACCTGAATATAGCGTGCAGATAACGTACACTTACGTAAACCTCGCGCTGGAACTATGCTTCTCTGCTTACCCGCGGTCCATAACGAATGTTGTATTCATTTGCCCTAACATTATTAAATGCCATTGCTAGAGACAACATTCCCAGCGTCTGATGACTTCTAATATTTAAGTAAATTACAAGAATAAAATGTATAGGAAATGCATTGTTATTGACATATTTTTAAAATTATCATAATGTGACAAATGTTTTTAACAGAAGAAATAAAACACTTCCAACTTAATTACATTATTAGTACAATAATCACAATTTTATCAGCAAAGTGTGATATGATTGATTGCAGCTGGCATGTGGTCGTGGGCGGGCGGCGGCGTGGGCGGGGTGGGTGGCGTGGGCGGCGCCGGGGGCGAGGGCCCCGCCCCGCACGAGCTGTCCGACATGCTGCAGATACTCGACCAAAACGGCGCCGCCACCTTCGAGGACCTCAACATCAACATGTTCAACTCCAATTTTGAGTAGCACGAACCTCTGCACCCACCGCCTTGAGGCTGTTTACGTGGATATACAATAGAACTTTTAGTGGTTGTTGGACATGTAAAGGTTCAATTTACTCATATCTTTGTGAAGTTATTGTGAAATGCCGAGGCTATTACCTTCGAGGATTATCATCAATGCCAATTTACGAATAGCTACTATCGAAGTATTTGGGGGAGTTTATAAACTGAACGTAGCTGCGCGGCAGCGTTGTGAAATGCTATGGCCTGAAGATAACGGAACGATACTAAAATGTACTTATTTTTTTTTTAGTTTTGATATAGATTAAAAACTATCATATATTATGTCTACCTAAACATGCTAGATACTATTGATGCAGGTCGTCATTTATCCTTCCCTTTCGAGCTAGTAATAGAATCGATAACAACAGAGTAAAAAAATGTTGTCTATTTATAATTTCAAATTTTTGTATGTGTCGAAATTAATTTGGTCTTCTAAAACATTCCTTATTACAAAAAAACTTGAACACTACTGCGAGTTTCAATTTTGGATTGGATTTTACTATTGTAAAAATGCATAAATATGGTTTTAATTTTGTGTTAACACTTCATGTGTGTTAAGCTATTTAAGCATTCCCATCTATCTTACGAAAAAATATTGTAATTGACCCAGGTTCTCCTACATATGACACATTTGTATAAACAGTGAAATTGTCATCTTTCATTGTCTGAAATTTACCAAATGTTTCAATATAAATGGTAAACAACAAAACTTTGTATAAATAATCAATGAAATTCTGGAGTATTGTAATTTTTAAAGTTAATTTATATTTTAAAAATTATTAGTTGGATTGATGAGTTACTAATAATAATATTTTCAAAATTATTTATGAATCTTGTTAATGGAATATTATTTTACCAATTAGTTATTATAAATTTACTCCTAGTATTACCGGCAGCTGATTGCTAAAGGCTTAGTTTATATTATTATTTTACTTGATGACAGATGTATTTGTTAAAATAGTTATATAGTAATAGCTGGTGCTTCTACTTGTGGCATGTTCAAATACGAATCTGCGGACATACTGTGCCTCCGATTGTTAAAGAAAATATTTGGTTATAACTTTTTAAAGTAAGCATATACAACTTAATGTGGAACTTGATGGTAACTAATCACCATGGACGTCCGCAACATTATATTATAGATGTAATATATTAATTTAACAAATATTTTGATTTTTTTGAAAACAAATTATTAAAAAATCATGTAGCAAAGAACGCTAAATCAGTTCCAGATGCAATTAAATAAAGTAGAAGCACAAAGGAGAGCATAATAGAAATTAGGAATCAAAATTTATATTGTTAACTTAATATATTCAGTCGAATGTGAAGAGTCTGTTGTATGTTATATAGCAGTTTGGTCTTATTGTGGGTGGCGAAGAATAGTTCTAAAACTTTTATGGCTTGCTATATGGACAATATGTCACTCTCGAAGTACATAAGGTTTCAAATAATTTTCTGGACAATGTACAAAATTCATCAAATCATAATAATGCAAAGTACTACATGTCGACTGTAAATGAATCATAGGTAATAATAACAAAAGCTATATATTTGTGTTGCGATGAAAATTGCAAATGTATAGAGCTTATATTAGATAATAGATGTAATTTTAATTTTTATTGATGGTTATTTTAAAACGCATGAATGGTAGTATTTTTTTAAGATAGATCCCTTTTTATACTTTAAACTACGATATTTGTGACAGATTGTACTTATTTGAATAATGTTACCTATACCTTGTAAATAGTTATAAATAGTTGCCAGCTGATGATTAGTTCAGATGTACTATCATCGTAAAGTACACCTGCAATTTAAATATAAGAGCTATTAATTAGTTAATAAAATGTATTTTTATGATTATTTTTATTTTTTAGGTATTTTTTTAAAAGTAAAACTTAAGATGTTACTCTTGTTTCAACAAAAATATTTGTAATAAAAATACCGTAAATCTTAATTACATTACACCATATATTAAGGCCTAAACACTGCGAGCACAAGAATGATGTGACTATCGCTTACGATAAAAATTATCACCAATATGTGTAGGAGCATCACAGAAAAATTAAATTTTGCTACTCCATTGATATGCTTCAAAAAATACGTAAAGCTTAAGAATATCAAATTAATTTAATGTTTCTGTGATATCTGCTAATATCTCTTAAAGTCATGAAGCGTTGGTATTTTTTATATCACAGCTTTGCAACTTTTGTGTGAAAAGAACCCAAATTTGAGGTATAAAATTAAATATAATATATTAGATAATTCGAGATTAAACACTTTAGTATTTTTTTTAATTAGTTAATGTAGATTTTTATACAAAATGCTCAAAAATAAAATTTATATCAAAAATTGATTTATATCACCTTAAATTTGTTGTCACAATGCATCTTGTGCCTAAATTTCAAACAACGATTAATAGCATGACAATAAAAGTTTAATAGCGTAAAAAAAATTATAAAAAAAATAGGATTACTCTATTAAACTTTTATTTATTCCAGTGAAAATTAATAACCTACAACATCATGTACATATAAATAATTATTGAACTCAATATTTTAATACCTGTGTCCATATGTATGATATACATAATAATATGTACTATTGTCAACTATGATGTTATATAGAATGTTGTGACATTTTTAGATACAGCATTGCTGTAAACGGTCAAAAATGGTGTATAAAACATACAATTATTTTAGATATTATATCATTAAGAGTAATTCAAACAAATGCGCAAGTTTTAATTAATCATTATTAACACCTGCATAATTTGTAATAAATTTATTTAAATTTATATATAACTTTTATAAATTAAAAACACTTTCTTGTACGTATTATAAATTTCAAGCATATATTTTGTAGGAATTTATCAATAATTTAAGGTTTCCAATTTAAGATCTCTAGATTAGGTCCAAATCGTAGTGAGTTAGGTCCGTCCGGAAAGGTATACATTATATCATTCTGGCTGTCATGGAAATTACGTTATGCCAAATATAATAAAATAACTGTGAAACCCGGCGTGAAAAAATAATACTGCGTAAGTTGCGATATCGGCATTTCTAGGCTGCACATTTTTAGCGTATAATCTTTTGCTTGTGTCAAAAAATAAACTTAAATAATTTGTTCTTACAAGTCATTGACTGATCGCAAAAAAACTAGTTTAAATCTTGATTTTTGGCAGAATCATAATAATCTTGAATCTCTGAAAAAATCGAATATACAATACGTTTTACGCATTTGATCTAGCATGCAGACATTCACAGAGTATGTAAGTATTACTATAACAAAAGCTTCAAATCACCTGTTTAGACTAAGCTTACCACAAAGCTTCCAAATGACGTTAAGTTACCGACACCAAAACATGATTTTGCGATAATCTTTTTACATTATAATTACATATCTTAAGAAGATATAAAAAAAATTCCTAATTATACCATGATAGTTATAACAGAATATTTTGTTTAGCGCAATATTATTGAATTGTCAAAAAATTATTGACAATTCAATAATAATAAATAATGAGAAAATCCACTCCCAGAGACATTAAAAATTGACTTTAATATTTACTTTCACTTTATTCTTAAATAAAAAATTTCATGATCAGATTATCCAGTATTGCACCAATTTTCTAATGTAACAATGAGTCTCACAAGATTATCCTATTGACACAATACTATCACTTTATATATCTTTTAAATTGTGATTGGCACTTTGATTTTCTACTCGTACATTTATTATGGTAGAAAAAAATATTACTCGTATGAGTCAATAAGTATAAGAAAGTGTTACAATTGTTATTATCGTATTGACTTCAAATTTTGTTTTATGATCATTTTAATGTAAGTGATGCATTTATGATTAAAGTTTATTTTTATCCAATTTTAGATATATAAAAATTTTGTAAAACATTTTTCATTATATATAAGTAAAAATATTATTGTTTTTTTTTTAACTACAATTCTTTGTCGTTTGTTTTCACCTTTGCCTGTAAAATGTCCATTGGAATGTTATTATATATTTATGAATATTCAAACAGAACGAAAGAATATACAAAATCAATATTTTTAATCAGTCGTCTTAATTTTCTTAGCTTATTTAATTAGTTTTTCTACTTGCTAGTCAAGGTGGCCTTATCTCTTATTGTTGAATGGGATGTCCGATTTCCATAATTCAAAAAACAAACTACGGGTAAAGAAATTGTGTCAATACCAATTGATTTATTTTATTTTAATAAGGGTTAATGTAGAGGTATGGATAATATTATCGTCTGACTATAGTCAATATCACTGGATTATAAAAATGAGCCCTGAGAGGCAGAAAGAATGACTAGCTCTCTCTGAGAACTTCACACCGCCCTTCCAATTTTTTTACTTTAATTTTTCGGTTATTTATCCTATTCGGTCATAGACAAATCCAAAAACACTAGAATTCAGCCGTTTTTGAGTTATAGATACAATCAACATGTTGAATGTTTATAAAAGTTAGTAACGATTTATTCATTTGATAAAATATTTGCATACCACTATGTGGTAGAATTATGCTATTTCATTTGAATAATAAATCTCAGTTTTTAAACATAATTCTAATATTTTCGTACCAAGCCCCCATTTACTTGTATATTTATTATCTTGGGGTAGTAAACAAGCAGTTGGCTCTCGTAATGGAAAAAGAAATTTATCAGGTTCATCACCTACGAAAATTAAATATGTTAATGATGCGACGAAAAAAGCTAAGACAATGATATTTAAAAGTGAGCAAGATATTACAGAATTCTTAACACTTAACAGTCACGATAGTAGTGATACGTAGCTACCACAGACTACTATGGATGGTAGCTACTAACTACAATTTTCAGAACTACCTTGCAATAATTAAAATGCAGTAGAAAGGCAAAAACCTGACTTCCACTTGGACAATATGTCAATAAGGCATATTTTTTAAATTATAATTCATATCTCAAAAAGTACTGAATGAATCGCTATAAAATGTATATGTGACTTCTGAAGTATGACCTATCATTTATACTTATAAATAAAATACCAAAATCCTTTCAAGTGTGCCAATTAAGTTTGAAGAGCTCCCTCTGTTTCTCCAGGATCCTATCTTCAGATCTTGACATGGTGACCATGGGACCACCCTTACACTTCCAAACAAAAAAAGAATTATCCAAATCGATTCAGGCGTCTTCGAATAATGTATGTTACATAAAAAAAGATTGCGACGACTTGAAAATTGCCTCTTTTTAAAGTCGGTTAAAAGTATTTTCCATAGAGTTCGAACTAACACATATTTTATATTAATTAAGTCACTTTAATCGCTTTAAATACAAATTCAATTTATTGTTGAAACTTCAAACAATAGACACTTTTTATTATTTCTTATATAATTGTTATATGAATAATATAATAAATATATGCTAATTTATTACCTAATTAGCTTTCCGTCCGCGCCTTCGCCCACGTAAATTATTTTAATGACACAGACAACTTTTAAAGATACCTATTGCGTAAAGACATGCTCTCTTTTTATTGTAGTCGGTTAAAAATGATGTCCTGAAGGTCAACTCTCTCTCTGTACGAAATTTCATCAAAATCGGTTAAGTGGTTTAGGCGTTGAAGCGTAACAAACAGAAAGAGTTATTTTCGCATTTATAATATTAGTCAGATTTATTATTAGTATTTTAATTGTTTACCAAGCTATCTATAACTTATGTTGAATAGGAAAACACATTTAATCCACGTATGCAAATTTTTTTTTGGTCTCGTGCTCGTCTTCTATCTGGCTCTGTTTATTTTGTCCATCCTAAATCTGTGATCTTTTCAGTCTCCATTAGGTTTGTGGAAAGAATCTGCGAAACGTTTAGTTATGTTTTATATACATATAGCTCAGCCATGAAGCTGAGGCTTATCATTTACTAAACGATCTAAGAGCTGAGGGCACCGCTATCTTGAGTTACACTCTTAACAACGAAAATTGCCCAATACCTCTTTTCGAGTTTTGTGCGGTTTAAAAAGTCAAACTAAGTCTGTGTTAAGAGAGTTTTTTAAAGAAGAGGAGGTAAACGGGCAAGTGGGTCACGTGTTGCGAGTGTTTGATGGGCGGCGGTGATCCCTTACCATCAGATATTTCTACGCAACGCCAAAGAGCCAAAAATCCCTGTCGTCGATGATTCGAGATGCTCTACGTTGAATGCGGTCAAATGGAAGGAGCTGGCACTGGGAGGCCCCCGCCCAGA
>DVZL01004854.1:0-12546 GCA_018236625.1 Lasaia peninsularis
CGGGAATTGAACCCGGGACCCCACGTAGCTAACGGTCTTAACAGGCGACACCTGTACCGTTACACCACAGAGGCGATCTAGTAATATTTTTTTTTTATTTATATATTTAAAGGCATTTTCCCTTGGTTATAAGTGATCTTTTTTGGTTTTATTTCCTTTCATCGTTTTGAAAAATAAGTTACTCGATGTATTAATTCATATTATTACTACCAGGTCTGTAGGCTGACTCATATAGTGCCCCAAAAGTCAGCCTACAGAGTGAATTTTTTAAAAAAATATGATTCCGAAATTAAAAACAATTTTATCATATTAAAGTCCTAGTCAGTCTGCACAACGAAATGTTATGGCTAAATCTAGTAGCACGTTTTCCCATCAAACTATCCAATTAATTGCCTTCGAGTCGAGTTTGTAATGGCTGGATTACCTTGAACACTAGATTCCAGTCGAAACCACCTCGCAGGTCCGCCGACGCGCCGATGTATTGAAAAGTGTCCATACTGATGACGTCGATGACTGGACATACCACGCGAGTTGGGTCCTGTAACCAAACATATTTGTTTAACTCTCCACTATTAAGTATACGGGCGTGCCCTTTTATAGGATAAAGTGGGATATTTCACTGATTTTAGGGGTACATAGAAAAATATTATTAATATATTTAATTGTTCAATGTATCACAAGGGCTCGTACGGGTCAGTACTATCTAGAATACTGTCAAGCAACTCACCTGGGTAGGGATTCATAGTAATACGTAGACTATTACTAATGCCATTACTATTTCTTCCCGCGTGAGATATAGCCAAACAAGAAGGAAGAGATAGCATATACTGTTTTTTTTCCAACCAGGCCGAAAATTCACTAAATTAATATACACCCCCTCAGTTTAGTAGTCTGTCTCCTCGAAACTCCCCCCCTTGAGCCGGCGAAACTCCCTTTCCTTCGCCTCGACTCGCTTCCTTTCCATCACCCCAAAATAGAAAAAAAATATTTTATTAGTCTCAAAGGTTGTCGCCACATCCGTAGCGGCAGTTACCCAAGAGCCCAATAAAAAAAAATATACACCCCCTTTAATAGTACTTTATTATTATTAGTGACCTATGGGTTTCAAATAAAGCATACTAGGCCTAATGTGCCTTGCAATTCACAATTATCACTGTTACAATTTATTTACAGGTAAAAATACATGATCTATATTCGGTTTTAATGTTTAAAACCAATGTACAAATTATATTATGATACGCCCGCTGCCACCAATTTTTTGTAAACATTAAACTGCCTACTAGGCGTCACTCAGTACTTGACGTTTGTTACTTCACAATCCTAATTTTCCTGATGATGCTTCGGTTGCGAAGTGAAACCTACGTTGAGTGCATAATGTTGTGGATATTGTTGGTGCTTCTTAACAGTGTAGTGATTGTGAGTGGGTTGATCAGGATTATTTGGGGTCTTCGACTTCAGGTAGACACCTTTCTTGCACTACATACCTACAGTGTTCCTACCTGTTTAAGCACGCAAAAATAGTCACACATATTTTTCGCAGTAAATTAATTATTTTATTTGACTATGGATTTCCGTAAAGGATCGTCTAATTCTATAAATTAATAGTCTCAGACTACGAGAGACCGAGTTAGCGCCAAGGTTGACAAATAATATGTGAATTCAGGTTTTCACTCTTACTGTCCGAGACGTGCATATTATTTTCTTGCTCGACGGAGTTCAAAACTAGCAATTTCGTTTAGCGTTTCCGCCCATAGGGCAGGAAAAAAACATTGTCTACCCTTAATTTTGCGATTACTTCGCCCTATTGATTTTATTAAATTAATTAATTCTATTCTGTGACGTTTTGGTTATTATTGTTTAATCAGAATTTTGACATGTTCGCGTTAAGAGTGTTGAAGTAAATAAGTGTTTTAGAATTATTATATCTATTACTATATTCGGCTCGGCGAACCTTTATCCCTATAACACTGACAGTTATTCCAAAGACACGACCTTATAGTGGTGTCACCATTAAATCATAATCGTATTGAAGGCATCTAAAAATGGCATTTATTAATTTTACGCAGCTTTATGCCATTAAAATGATATTCCGATGTAATTATAACAATTCCTAACATTTACAAGATATTATCACAATCTGGCTTTACGTTTACGTCCTACAAAAGATACATCGTATGTCATTTATCGATTAGGGCGGAAGTATCGATAAACAAACGTCGATAATGGAAACGAATGCTTTAAAATGGAACAGAAGATCGGAGTATACCATATATACACCTACGATTATATATCCAAGATAATTAAAAAAATATTATAAAACAATACGAAATAAAACAATAGCTGCTTAACGATTAATTATTTAAATATATTTGAATGTAAATCTGATAATAACATCAGTGCTTGCGTTTCTGACTCGGATCTGAACTGTAACTGCTGTCGCCTACGTTTATCCACTAACGGTTGATCCACAATGGTATCGTATCGCAAATCTCGATCACAATCATCGTAGCAAAGTTTTTTAGTCTTTTCTACGACTTTCCTCCAATTATCCGAGTCACTTCACTACAAGCTTTTTTAACGTCAGCATTTTATTAGCTGAAAAATTCCCATTTACATATAACACAAGTTTTACGGCGAATCGGGTGAAAAATATTAGAAAATGATTTTATTTTTATCAATAAAACTAATTAATTACAAAAACAACATAGTAGAAATTAAAATGCAGATTATAATATTTTTCAAAACATGTTTACCAATGTAGCTGAATGTAAGCCACGCCTTTGCCTATAAAAAAATAAGTATCGATACGACCCCCATCCCATCAGCATCACTAACACGAACCGTCATAGGAATCAAGGTTCGCCGTGCCGAATATAGGTCTTTGATGAAAATACATCTAATTAAAATGCCCATTAGCTAAGCAAATACAGGGTGTTCTGATAGTTACTACAAGTAAATTCCCTCTGTAAAAGCTCTCGTTATTTCACATTTTATTTCAAAAGGTATCTATCTGAAGCATTGTAAACTTTTTCAATCTTTCCAGATACCATATAAAATAAGTTACACCAATTTATCGTTTTCGGTCATAGACATAAAGAATATTTTCCAATGAAACATTTATCTTGTTACTGACCTCTGCGGGTGGTTTTCCTCCGACGGAGACGCATTCCAATTTGATCATTCTGTCTTCGGTGGTTGAGTAGAAATTCCCTTGTAGAATTTTCGGTGGTTCAGGTGGAACGAGTACAGTGAGGCGCGCATACCGTGACCTAATTGCGGGTTCACCTGTACAAAGAGTTTTAATTTATTTGAGCGGTATATAGGATGTACAAAATTGATAGTCTTTAGTATATAGGATGTGTTTTTATTCGATAGCTGAATTGCGATAACAGTTTTGTGGCTCCAAAATGATATTTTCACTACTTTTTTAACTTGTGACTCTCGTGTTTGAGTCTAAAATAAGCCGTAGATCTATATAAAAATCTAAAATCTAGATGCTTGTCTATTTTACACAGGAATCAATCAACACGAGGGAAATGCAATATAATATAAAACAAAATATAAAACTGCCTCACTTAAGGCTAGTCGTTAAATTGATTAACCCACTTCATAATGTACTTCCAAATTCATCCATATGTTTTTTTTATGTTTGTCACGTGATCACTCTGTCAATTATTGCCAATGAATTTTTATGATGCTTATTCTGCTATAGAACTTTACTAATTTAAATGTTGTTCTATATATTTTTATGGTAATTGGCTTTGCACTTTTGTAAATAAGACCAAAAACAAAAAAGGTATAGACAGCCTAGATATTTTTTTTATTTTCACTGTTCTTAAATTATTCAGTTTCAACATGATGTTTCTTCAGAAACGCTTGCTCTATTAGTCTAGTAGTCAATGTTCACTAGTGTAGTATTCCGGTTTACAGAAAAAGTAACCCATAAAATTGAAAATTTAAATTTTTCAATTTCAATCAAGATCACTAACATAAAGGCAACGGAATGGAGTAATGTTTTATCATGAAAGTACAATGGACAGTTGCGGCAAAATTGAACCCCGCAACTTCACACTATTTAACTTTCCAAGTTTGTAACTAAGTTTTGTTTAAACTCTAGGGTTACCGATCACATGATATTGATTATATTTAAAAGTTTTTAATATGTTTGGGTTAGATTTTCGACAGGGAGTGGCATTTGTGTGGTGAACATAAATGTCTTTATTTCAGAGCCTGGATCTTTATTCAATTTATTCGGGTATCTATTATTATCGTTGACTAACACTTATTAATACAAGCATAATATGTAATTTGATTAATTTAGGGTTGGATCAATAATATTTTTTAAGTACCTCAGTGGCCGAGTGGTACGCACTCTGGACTTACATTACAGTAATCCAGGCTTAAAACCTGCCACATACCAATGATTTTGTGTAACTTAAGTACATTTTCTGAGTGCTCTTACGGTGAAAGAAAACACGGGATTTGTGCCCGATATGGCGATGAACTTGCCACCTGTCACATACTGGGACCTGATATCGTCGTCTTATCGTGGATGCCTATGCACTTCTACCTTTTTATTATCTTAATATTTTATTGTGACGAATTTCTTATATACATTTTTACATCGATTGGCAACCCTATAACTATAAAGCAAAGTCGCACTTTTCATTGTCTTACCCCCTTCTATTAAATTTTGATCTGTGGTATCTAGTTCCTTGTGTTCACCTTACTAAAGAATTTATATGAACAAATTGTGGTTGTATTTCATTTTAAACGGCGCTCTTAAAGTTTGTGCATACTATCTATTCTCGTCGGCCTATACCTACATTTTGCTAACAGTTTTATTACGTTCGCGTTACAACTCAGTGTTTTATCAAAGAATGACTTCAACTGGTCATTGTGAGCTTGACTTTCTTGACTATGACTTTGTTTGGTTAAATGACTAAAGGATGAGACACATCCTTTAGTCATTTAACACAATTAGGGTCACAATGAGTTTTTCTAAATTAAGTACATTTTGAGTGCTCTTACGGTGAAAAAAAACATCGCGATGAAACCCGGAGTATTGTATATTCCAAAACCTTGAATAATATGTTCGTATTTAATTAAATCCAAGAACAAAAAGAGCAGCCATTACTTTAATTCAGAGATTGACTGAGATCTAAGTACAAAGGCGGAGGAAGCTCTAAGATACGGGAATCCGGATTTGGATCCACCGAATTTCTCTGGAGCAAACAAAAGATTATGTAAATTAATTTCGGGAAACCTTTCTGAATAATGTGTTATATTTGATGCGAATGGATAGTCTAGCGCTCGCCACATCCGACACGTGTATGCGGAATGTGTCGAAAATACGTGTGCGAAGAAGGAATATCCCCTATAATAATTTTAATATAATTATACGTTTTCATCCAATATAATTACTGTTATTAATTAGAATTCTTTAGTTCATAATTTAAGAATATAGGTAATTCAGAGTTATGTGTTACCTCCTTAATAAAAAAAACACAATTCCCGAAAGAAACGTAAATAAACTCTAGTGAGTAACGTATAAAATTAATAAATAAAGAAAGGAAAACTAAATTTAAAGTAATTGAGAAAATTTCGAAAAATCGAGATTAAGGACGAATAGGATTTATCTTTCTCTTACAAATAAGATCTTTTGAATAAGATACCGTAATTTTAACACAACATTTTTTAATTTATTTATACTTTGAAAGTATAAATGCTTTTCAGTATTGAAATAAGATAAATGTAATATTGCTATTAATTGCTATTTCTAAATACCCATATCAATTAACCACAGCGCTAGGCTATCTTATTTAATGAACTAAGATCTAGACGCCTGTTGAGAATAATTGTTAATGCTGGATGTATGTATGAGAGACTTGTTATTAAATATGAGAAATGATAAAGACAAAGTCTAAGTGTTGCAATTTTGGACCTAAAAGAACATTTTCTTTAAATAATCTCGTATCTTCAACCAATAGAAAAGGAGTTAGTTATATCTTCATTATTTATATATTACCGCCTCGTTGGCCGAGTGGATAGCGAACACATCTAACCGCATCGACTAACCGCTAGGCTCGGGTTCGATTCCCGATGGGGACAGGCATTTGTGTGTTTGAACATAGATGTTTTTATTTCCGGGTCTAGGTGCTTATTAAATTTATTCTGGTATCTATTTAAGTATTTCTACGTATTAGTATCGTTGTCTAACACCCATAACACAATCATATAATTTGCTTACTTTGGGGTTAGATCAATTTGCGTAATTTGTCCAGTAGTATTTATATATTATTATTACACCCATACTGAAGGGGTACACAGGGATAGGTACATACGTTAATCTTTATTAAATGTATATTTCGAAAAAAATAATTAGGCATGCCCGCTACTAACCAAAACGCTTACGATTTGTGCGTTTACTGTATCAGGAAGATTATATTATTTATATGAATTTTAAAAGGATTATGACACGTGGCAGTCAATACACACTGTCTACCAAGGAATTAGTGTGAACATATATATGTGTATTCCAGGATTTCAAAAGCTAGAATTTGTAATCTGGGTCCTTAGTGCGTATGCGTTCATTAGTAAGAAAAATGATCTGTTAAATCTTAGGATGGGTACCCTAAGATTTAACAGATAATATGAAAACAGATTACTATCCTTGAAATAATAAGTTATAAATTAACATCAAACAAACTTACAAACATAAAGATACGATCTTTTGTTAATACAGATAAATTACTATTATTCCGATATTTAGCTGACGACGTATCAAATAACCAATTAATAATTTGAAATGACGAATGTAACTTAATATTTTAGAAGCCTTTATTAAACAACAGACATTCAGTTTACTGAATAGGTACTTCAAAAATATTCACCAGTAGCTTATTATAATTTCAATCAAGTAATTGGTTCAAATTTATTTTTAACTTATTTTTTTTTTATAATATTGGAAGGCAAACAAGCAGACGGATTTCCTGATGGTAAGAAATACATGTCGCCTTTATACACCAAAGGCGGAAATAGTGCGTTGCCAACCTGAGGCTAGGATGGTAAGTCTCTTGCGTGAGTAAGTTTACCGGCTACCCTACCCTTCACACCAGAACACGACAATCACGAGCACTGACGCTATTGTGGCAGGAATAGGTAAGGTATTGGTACCAATCCGGGGGAGTCGTTGTAAGACTCTACCACCTAGTCAATATGTTGGTGACAATAATCCCTGTGCTCGCCTCTTACGAGCTCCCTGGGTGGAAGGCAGTTGGCCTATTCTACAACGGAACCCGAACCAACACTGGGCATAATGGTTCAAAATACATTCTTCTAACCTGTGTTGGTCCGGGTCCCTTGTATTTAATAACCCATCTGTCTCCCTAACAGTCCTATGGTGTCTATAGGTAACGGTTAAATTCTGCAGTATTAGCATAAAAATATTTCTTTTAAATTATAATAGGATTCCGCCAAGTGAGGTAATATATTTTTAACGTTGTTCTAATAAATTGGATTGGTAAATCTAAAACGCCTATTCCGCCTAATAAATAAAGATGGGAAGGTAGCAAAAGAAACACTGAGATTAAAAGAAAATTACAGCAAGACGGTATTGGGAGGACGCCTTGAGGGAAAAAGAATAGATGTAAAAGAAAACGTTGCGAGATTTTCAATTTATTAAAAGTAAACACAATTTCGCGAGTCTGGGCTTTACAGAGAAAACAATAGTTGCTTGTGTAAAAGAAATTGGATGTGGTACAAGGGATAGGATTTTAACCATTCCATATAATTTTATTTTCTTTCGCTTTAGAATGTGAAATTGAAGCATAATGAAGTAACTGGGAATTGTGATATGAGATAGAATATACGGGACAAAGATTTTTTCGTAAGTAATTCAGTAAAATTGGCTATTTTCAGCAACTTGGTTTAATACATTTTTCTCGTCACTGTATAATATAATACGTTCGCGTTAATGAAATGTTTGTGGAGTAAACTTAAGAGTATACGTTGACAAAATCAAAATCAAAATATCTTTATTCGTTAACAAAAAACCTAATTATTGCTAAAATGAGGGTAGCGCTTCCTTTTAAACGCATAAGCATTTGTGTTAGGAAGCGTCGCTCTTCCATACCTCAATATAAAAAATAATAACGGTGTTTACACACTTGATCTTGTATATTTAAAATTAATTAAATACACTCATTCATAATTATAAGAGCAAATTCCCAGTTACCAGTTTTAAAATGACCGTGTTCTAATAATAATTATGATAATAATTCTAATAATACACCTTACTCCGGTGAAATTCAAGAAACAATCTCTTAAGCAAACACGTTTTCAAATTTTGTGAAATAAAACTATTTTTCGATGTCATAGGTATATATTCTTGCATGACATAAAAAAATCACTTTAACTTACCTGAAATCTATAGAATAAACTTTCAATCCAGTCATTTTGATTACTTTTTAAATTAGCTTTTAATTTTTCAAAAAAAATGTTTACTGTTCTGTCAACAAAAAAAATATAAGTAATTTTGAACGTGAGAAGAAATAAGGTGACTTTTGACAAGTTTACCTATTCATGAATCTAGTTTGTGTATGAAAAAATATCAGGAGTCAAAGATTTGCGTAATGGATATTCCGAGCAGCTAGAACTAATAAATAATAATGCCAAGATGTAACAAGTTTGGTGTCCACTGTACATCGTCGCCATATAATTTACTAATAACAATAATTTATGCTATTATTTATTTATTTAACTTCTTTATTGTACAAAATTATGTACAAAGTCGAAATACCAACGAATATTTTCTATCAGTTAAACTTGGGGAGTGGAGACAAATATATGGGTGGTGCTTTCGAGTTAAGTACACAATATCCGTAATAATTATCCTTATCTAATAATAATTTTCATTGAAAAATATATTTTATTTAATTCTAATCGTTATTTAAAATAATAATATATACCTAAACTAAACTAATCAAATTGAAATTAATATTGACATAAACGCATAATTTTCTGCATTAATTATGACCACTCAGTAAAGTTGCAATATAAGTTTATGCAAATGGTAAAAAAGTAATATAAATATAGAATCCGTAACCGCTTTCACCTTGGAGTCGTAATTGAATGTTATTTTATCCCCATGCTACCAATACTGTTTAAACCAGATTGTTTGAACAGGCGTTACGATCATAATTGTTGTGAGTTACTTCTTAAATTACTGTTCATATCGTGGGAAGTACAATGACCGATGTTACGAGAAGTTATTTTAAGAAGAGTATAGTCGAAGAGCTAGTGATAACTAATAATGAAACTGTTTACTTAATCATATCGCACAGTTAGGTTTGCTTACCAATATGTATTTTATAAATAAATAAAATAACCTAAGTCCAGGCTCGAATCCCATTATGTACCAATGAGTTTTATTACCTTAATTACTTGTGCATTTTTGAGCGCTATTACGGAGATGAACTTGTCACCTGTCACATTATGGGACCTAATATAGTCAGTTATTATTTACCTCTGTCTATCCTTTAGGGGTTACGGGTCTGACGATATTTGTATTTTATAAAAAGGTTAACAAAGAAACAAAAAAAGAAGGATGACAAAGAAACAAAAAAATAGCGGGTAACACAGATTATACATGTTTTTGTCTCTCTTTACTTAGCTGGAAATAAAGATCATAAATGTCACTTTATTCGAAACCAACCTTTTTATTTCCAGGAAAAAATTTTTTATTTTAAAAACAAAAAGATGTGGCTAATATTTTCTTATCTAGCATACATAGGTCTGTATAGACTTTATATTAAATCGAGCAAGGCTAAAAAATTAATCAAACACATATATTTTTAAAAGTATTAGTAAACATGATATTATGTGATACATATAAATATGTAATAATTGCAACTGTTTTTTTAATTGACCATAATAAACTTAGTTTTGTTCCCGTGTTGGTCCGGGTTCCCCGCGTGGAATATCTGTACCTACCTACCGGGCAGCTCATTAGAGGCGAGCATACGTTAAGTAGGTCTCAGTCCTTCGACATATTATATAATGTCTATAAGCCTTAGTTGTCTCTAACCAGTAGGAGAACTAGGTGCTTGTTCACTGTCTTCCCTCATTAAAAATCTATGAAATTTATTATGTAGCAGCAGTGTTGTGCAGAAAATTGCCGTGGTAAGGGTGCTTTACCTTCCTGCTGCTATAATGAAATAATCATATTCTTGTCTGGAGGATGGGGATAACCGGTAGATTTGTACACTAGGCCGTACTAAGAATGTATGCTTATTTGCTCTCTTTTTCCAAAAAATAATGAAGAAGCCACAGTTCATGAAAAGAAATAAATGTTTCATAAATCAGTAAGCGAGCTCTCTGACTATGATTGTATTGTAATCCATAATAAGCCAAGATTGCGTATTTATTTCATATGAATTGATGTTCTCTAACTACGCGATTGTTAACTCAGATTTATGGGTATTACGTGAGATTAAAGTGAGTTTTTAATTTCTCTGGTGGTTGCTGGAATTTTTGTTGTATATTGTGGCTCAGGTTCGATTTCCGTCGAGGAAGACATTTATTTATTTAATCTTTTTTGTACATGATACATACAAATATGTTATACAAAAGGCGAGTTTAATGCGTATAGCATTTTCTACCAGCCAACCTTTGGACCAACAGAAAAAAAAACATTAAAAAAAACAATAGAATTGGAAACAAAAAAAAAATAGTAAAAAAAGGACTAGTAGTACTTAAAAAAAAAAACTAAAAAATAAATATCAGCTAATTACATTTGTGTGATGTGAACATAAATTTCAATATTCCTGGGTACGGCTCTCAGTATTTGAAACAAAAGTTAACATACGTACATTTTCCGATCATCTTGATAAAACCCGGATTCGCGGATTCGAATTTGACCAAATATGAGATTAATGGATGGTGGTTTCCTTCCTGGGTTGCAAAGGTTTGATGGCTGTCGTTCAGGTAGACTCTGATATTATCTGATATAAAAACGTGATAAGCTAGGATACAGCAGGCGTCTTTTGTTTTGCTAACATTTTTTACTGAGAACTTACCTCGTGCTCCTGAGCTAACTTGGCACTGATACTTGGCATCATCTTCCAATGTGACGTCTCGAATGTCCAACGAATAATCACCTGAAAACAAAAAAAAATAAGCAATATAAACTCATTCAAATTACAAAAAAAAGACTGAAATTTCATTATCATGTTTTCTAAGTATTATTTTTGTTAACATTTATTAAATTTCAGGGTACCTAGTGAAACACCCCTGAAGTACATTGCAGTTAACTAAGCAATAGCATAAAAAACATAGTATTCACTACATTCGTAATAGAGTGATCAGAGAAAGAGAGGAATTGAAAGAAACACTGTAAAAATGATAAAGGGCATGCTCCGATGCTTCGGTCATGTGGAAAAAATGAAAATGAAAAATAGAATAAACAGATAAACAATAAGAAAGTTGATGAATTAAGGTACCCGGGGTAACCTTAGTTAACATTCCACGGTGACGTGAGTATTATTAATGAACATGGAGGAAGCTAGGCAAGTGTGCAGGGATCCTGATACTTGGCACTTGGTGCTCTCTGCCTACCACGCAAGGGACGCGTGAATATAATATGTACTGTAAACTTATTTTTAAAAATTATAATCGCGTATCGTATTAAAGCTTTAGAAGAAGTGCATATCATAAGTTTCTTCCGATTATTGTCATGTTCCCGTTTGTAGAGTACCTTAATACGTTAATCTTACGTTAGATTCCGACCTCGTTTTAGCAATGCACTATTAACATAGTTGGTGTATATAAGCAGGGTGTATTAATGTTATCGGTAAACATCAGCTTATTTGCCTTTCAGTACATAAAAACATTAACGTTTCCTAATACTGAGGATAATGAACTTATAAATCATAATATTATTATGACTATAAATCTTAAGTCTAGTAAATTGGATACTAATCCTCATTAAGCAAAATAATGGAGATATATTTTAAGTCGCTGCACTGTCTAGTCTAGAATTTATTAAATTGCTTAGTCGTTTTAATCACTTTACAGATGAAAACTTAGTTAGTTTATTCAAAAACTGTAAATATCCCTTAGTTTATTTTAATCACAACAATTCGTAGATAACTCAAACAATTATATCTAAGATCTAGTAAATTAGATACTTATTCTTATTTAATGAAGTAATAAAGTTACGTTTCAGGTCATTAGACTGTCTGTTTTAGAATTAACAGACTTCCTACGGTTTCATATTTTTAGAAGCAACTTTTAATCATTTTCAATTTAGCACAATTACTAGACATTTTTTAGCCATAATATAAGATAAAACAAAGGGTAGGCAGATGTGTGCTAGTATATCAATAAAGAATTAATAAAAACACATTTACACATATTCTATACTAGCTGTCCGCCCGCGGCTTCGCCCGCGTGAATTATTTTAATAATACTGACAACTTTCAAAGGGCGTAAAAACATACCCTCTTTTTAATGTAGTCGGTTAAAAAGTAGCCTATGTCCTTCCTC
>DVZL01004855.1:0-12541 GCA_018236625.1 Lasaia peninsularis
TTCAGTCAACTGGGAATTTTCGGACGAAACATTGTAAGTTAAGTAGATAGTATTATAATTATAAATAAAATTAAATAATATGATCTCGCCCGACGATATTAGGTCCCGTGATTGCCTTGATTGACAGGTGGCAAGTCCGTCGCCATATCGAGCACCAATCCCAGATTTACTTATGTTTTCCTTCACCTAAAGGGCATTCAGAAAATTATAATTATTAAAATAAACTAGCTTTCTGCTCGCGACTTATAAACTCACATTAATTACCAAAGTTAAGTCGGAAAAAATTTATGCTATGCTATATAGTCTGTCAAATCTGAGTAAAACATAGATATTTAATTTATTGATTACCAACGCAAATTCAACTTCAACCTTGAGACTATACCACCAACCGTAATTTTATACGAAACAAACCACATAAGTGCTAAGTTACATTATTCGAACAACTACCCCAAAGGACATCATAATTATTTTTCGAAAATACGAGTGAAAAATTGCACATTTTTACTATGTACAGTAAAATTTTTTACATTATCTTTTTGAGTTTATACTGGTAATACTGGCGTACGGTGTTAATAATGAACAATAAAAAAATAAGAAGAACCAAAAACAGTTATAAATTGGACCAAAGACAATTTGTGTAAGTGTTTTAAATATAACTTAAGTTTTTGTTAATGGAATGTTTATTATTTTCACCTCAAACCAATTTCAGTAACGTTTTATAACAAACAATATATTGTATGAGAAATAAAATTCATGAATTAACAATTATTGTTTGTTTTCAAGAAAACTATATTTACAAATATTATATTGTTGCATATAATTTCACCATTTATTATGTATATGTTTTGAGTACATATACCTACAAAATTTATAACACAACATGGTGAGAATCTATAATATTTATAAATGGCAAAAACTTGAGAACACGTTTTAACGACATGGCAATACCTGATTTTAGAAAGTAATATAATAATACAAATCATATACAAACTATCACCCATATTTTAAGTAAACACCATCTGAAAGCTATAAGACATATCTTGAATTTTTTTTAAATACTCTAAGCACCTAAACCGCCGTTTCTAATAAAACTTTTTATACAATCATTTACATTTGTATAATACTGAGACACCAAATTTTATATTAAAATAAAAAAAATACTTTCATGCTCATATCCCCGAAAATATAGGCAGAGAGGTACATAAATATACCCACGATAATCCGACATTAGGTCCCACGAAGTGACAGGTGGCAAGGTTTTCGCCTATTGGACACAAATCCAATCTTAGTTATGTTGTTGAACCCGGGGATCTCGTGCGTCAAAGTCGGACACCAAAAACACTTTACCACAGAGGCGACTATAGAATCATATATATTTTTATATAATTCATAGGCGATTTTACATTAATAATTGAGAGACCAATATTGATAACGAACATTTTTAAACTGAACTAACTTGCATAGCAGAGAAACGAGGCGTTGTCTCAATATCTAAAGAATCGGTGGTCACTTGAGATCTTGTATCAGAACTGTCAACACTGTTATGAGCGGAGGACACTTCATCCTTCAAACTACCATTACCATCATAAGACTCCACCATCCCAGCTTTCTGATGATCCACCATATCACCACCACCACTTAAAGCATTCCATATGCCTTTCGAAGACTCCTTTAACGTGACCTTCTTCTCATTTTTCTCACCAACCACCATCTTTTCTTTGCTGTCTTTCTTCTTGCTGAGAGCTGGGAATGGGTTTAATTTTGGTTTGGAAGAGCGTACAGCCCCCCCTCTCTGTATTGGAGGGTCGGTTTCACCTTCCTCCGTGATGGAACTGAGCATGTCGTTGGATTCGGTGGGTACTACTTGACCGGCCTGAATGGGAATGTCATCTGTAATCAAATAAATGAAAGGTTATTGCAAACCAGCCTTGTTGTGGGTGTTATTAAAGTCTAAACCGCAGGAATACTAAGTCTTTAATAACCTCTTCATAGGTCGAAAATTTGGCTAGCGTATATACGCGATAATATTATCAAGACAGTAATTTTTCCCAGAGACATAATGCATTCGTTTTAGGACACTTTTTGACGAGACAGCGAACAAGTACTTGCCGTACTGTAGATTTCCTGATAATGGACGACCAGATTAGAACGTTTACACAAAGTTCTACCACCCGGTATTAGTAAATATATTAGCGACGAACGAGCTGAAGTTTGCCTCTTAAGAGATACTTCGTAGGAAAACAAATTTTAGGAGGAGCCTGATACCAACAAGAGGACTACAATATTTTGAACAATTTCTTTGAAACACGTTGGCATCTTTTTCAGCATTATCTAAGGTTACATTTAGATGATAGCTTTTGAGTACGCGCGATGAGAACGTGCTTTAACAAATGCCTACATTCCGAGAAACCTATAGGAACTTTTGGACAAAAACGCAGACACAAGAAACGTTGTTTAGATGTCGTGGAACAAGACAAGTAAATTATTTTGGATGCCGAAGACAAAGCGTGCGAAGCAAAGCGACCCTCGTGTTGGTCCGGGTCCTCTGTGTAGAATAGACCAACTGCCTTTCTACCAGATAGCTCGTAAAAGGCGAGCATAGGTAAACTGATACACCAACATGACCACTGGTGGTAGAGTGCTGTACATCAACTCGACCGCCTTACCTATTTCTGCCGCGATAATGACATTGTCGTGTTCCAGTCCGGAGGGTAGGGTAGCCGGTAGACGTGCACATAACAGCCCGACCACAGGGCAGCGGCGCACCTACAACATCTATGGTGTCTATATATACCACGGTTGTCTCTTACCATCAAGAGACCCGTGTACCCGTTTGCTGTGAAGGGTGTGAACGAAGATTAATTCTAGATTCTGTAGATGATAATGATGACTATTTCTTAAAATAATATATGAATTAATATTTTTGGTTTATATACTCGTCAGATGACTTGGTTTAATAATTGAATAACTGGATAGTTTTAAAACTTTGAAATTCTGATCATTATAAAGTATGGCTCTATAATGATCAGAATTTCAAAATTTTAGTAAAGGCCCTAGTACCTTGGCTAATCATAGGTGTTCTAGTATATCTACTGGACTTACGCGTCGTGGATATATTAGCACACCTCTGCCTAGCCCTTAGGAGTAAAAGGTGTGAAGGTACTTTATTATAGAGCCAATCAAGTCTTTATCTTCTATTTTCAAAATCTACTGGAATTACGAGTCGTGGATATACTAGCACACCTCTGCCTACCTCTTCGGGGATAATAGGCGTGAAGGTACTCATTAGATTAATCAGCTTTTGCAAATAAAGTAATAATTT
Organism: Lasaia peninsularis; assembly: GCA_018236625.1. Taxonomy (NCBI): domain Eukaryota; kingdom Metazoa; phylum Arthropoda; class Insecta; order Lepidoptera; family Riodinidae; genus Lasaia; species Lasaia peninsularis. The sequence goes on from DVZL01004855.1 coordinate 3,323, forward strand.
TATAATAGTTAACAAACCGGCCAAGTGCGAGTCAGACACGCGCATGAAGTGTTCCGTACCATTGCCTAAAAACGGCAAAAAAGCACGATTGTTGTATGGGAGCCAATTAAATATTTGTTTTATTTTTGTCTTTGATCTGTAGTGTATGTTGTTGTAGCGGCAACAGAAATATATCATCTGTGAAAATTTTGAGTGTCTAGCTATCACGTTTTACGAGGTAAAGCTTGGTGACAGACAGATAGACGGACAGCGGAGTCTTTTTTATGGGATAAGACAGCGAACAGGCACACGAGTCTCTTGATAGTAAGAGACAATCGCGGCCTATAGACACCATAGAGACTATAGACTACTTGTTACCATACCCTCTGGACTGGAACACGACAATGTCATTATGGTGTCTGGAATAGGTAAGGTGGTGGATCTCTACCCGGTGGATCTCTGCACAGCACTCTACCAACAGTGGTTATATTGATAGTGACCCGATTAACCTAATAGTAATAGGGTTCCGTTTTTATCGTTTTGGCACAGAACCCTAAAAAAGATATCTTAGAGACAGAGGCGGAGAGTGATTTTATTTTATACTATGTGAAGACAGTACGACCTAAAGCTTTATACGAGTTTTCATCTTGCGTCTACAACGAGCGTTTGGACCCCGCCCTCCACTGAACTCTGTCACGGGAAATACGATCTTAATATTAAATCAAACCTTTTATTTACTCTTTAAAGTCGCCTGAATTTGAAACGAAAAAAAACTTTTGTACTTTTTTTCAATACATATTATAATTGAAAGTTATTTTGAAACAGCCGACCGGTTTCGCTTTTCACATCAGGGCTAAAACTTAATTTACTACTACCTAAATACATACTACTTAGTACCCACTACCGAGTACAAGTGTTTTTTATTTAAAACACTATCTGTGCCCGCGTCTTCGTCCGGGATTTTATTTATTTATTTCATTTTATAAATCTTTATATTAATACGTGATGCCAAAACTTTGGACCCCTTTTTACGAAAATTGCGCGGACGCAGGAGCATAAAGTTTGGCACACTTTATGTGCAGGAGAAGTGCAGAACGCTAATATTTTTCAATAATAATACTTATAAAGTACATTAAATCAATAAATAAAACATTACCCACACTATCATGCATTTCACACACACACACACACACACAAACACAAGTATCTGTTACACGCATACATACTCTGTTGTCAAATTGTTTCGTTTGACATTTAATATTTTTTAAGGTTTTATATTTCTAAATATAACGGTCAAGGACATTTAGCAAACTATAAAAGAGTTTTTAATTAAGTTTCGACCATATAGGTCAAATTTCGACCACCGGGCGAACACTAGTATGAATTAAGACGCATACGCATTTGTGGAACAATAGTTACTTGAGTTTTAGAATTTTTTGGATTTTTTACAACTACCATTAGATGTACAAATAGAATTATCCTACTAATATTATAAACGCGAAAGTTTTTAAGTATTGGTGGATTTATTTTGGATGTTTGTTACTTTTTCACGAAAAAACTACTAAACGGATTTGGATGTAACTTTCCAGTAAGATAGCTTGTAGATAATAATATTATAGATTATTATTTCATGCCTTAACACAATTAGTACTATAAGATGGGAAAAAACTGCCATTTCATTGGCCGGTTTTTTGAAATATTACTGGACCATCATCTCTGAACCGAAACACGTTAATAGTACTAAACTAGCTTCAGAATAACATTGTCAGGGTTTGTTCAGGAGGGTAGGTAGGTAGGTGGTAGACTTCTACATTAAGCCTAGCAACCTGTCCTTGGGACAGCAACCAACCTACAACACTATGGTGTCTATAAGCCACTACTGTTAGTAAAGTCGCGGGCAACAGTTAGTCTTAAGAATCAAAGTAACTATTAACAAAAAGCGGTAAGTAGATGTCGCCTGCACAGACAGACCCGCACGCGCTGAGCTTTATGATTTTCTCGCAACTATAACTCTAAGTTAAAGTAACGGTGCTTAGGGTTGCCAATTGAAAAAAAAACAACGCTGAATAATCTTTTTATTTATTTGTTTTAATACCTTATTGTATGTTAACTAAAAAAATAAAGTAACAAAATAATTATACACAATGTGAATTAAAAACCTGTCCAAAGTTGAAACAACTAAAATGTTCTATCTCTTTTGTTTTTATATCATAGAAACGCGAACATTCCTTCTAATATTATAAATGCGAAACCCTGTCTGTCTGTTTCGCTTTCACGCTTAAACCACTCAATCGATTTTGATGAAATTTTGTACAGATATAGAGTTGACCTTGAGGAAGAACATAGGCTACTTTTAACCGACTACATTAAAAAGAGTGTATGTTTTTAAGTAATAAGTATTAAGTCGAAAAAATTTTCTGCCCTTTCACAGATCGTGTTATTAAAATAATTCACGCGGGCAAAGCCGCGACAGGAAAAGCTAGTTGTAAATATGAAAAGAACTTGCACCTTGTTTTTCATAATATTTTATTTAACACGTAACAAGAGAGAGAGAAAGAGATATTAGAGATTTTTCTAACCTTAGTACATTTTCTGAGTGCTCTTACCTGACGGAAAATGTAAACCCGGATAACGATATAAGGCCAGAATGAAGTAAAGTAAGAAAATAATTACTAAAATACCATACTACCGTCAGATCGCACTCTTAGTAATATAAAGGCACAATTCAAAAAAGTGTTTTTTTTATGAATAGCGCTTAAAGATTCTAGATCCCTACATGGCAAATAATGGTTTTTAAATAAAGGTACCATATAGGAAACCCGTATAACAGTATAAGGCTAGGGCGAAGTAAAATAAGAAAATATTTACTAAAACCCCATACTATTGCATATTGCTTTAGTAATATAAGGGCACAATCCAAAAATAGTTTTTTTTTTAATTGGCGCTTAAAAATTTTGATTTTCAAATAACATGCTTATTATTTAAGTTATCATCGTCTAATTTAGTAAATTTCTCTTTCTTTTAGCGCTAACTGGTAGAAAAACTTCATGATATGCCATTAGCATTTAAAATCAGAGTTCACAAAAATTTTGACTTGATCCCTTATAATATGTCTGACCGATATGTGAAACCTAATACATATTTCAGTACACCTACAAGTGAATTCGTATCGACCCTAAACTGTGTCATGTCTAGATTTAATCTGCGCCCACGCACCACCGTGATCACCTGTCTGAGTACTCCTATTACGATAACAAAGGCAAGCCCTGACTATCCGAAACCGTTATTGTTTATTTCACGCTACTATTTATTTAATTTACAAAAATCGCCTCTATATAATGTAATCGACTTTGTGGTCGAATGGACGGTGCCCGACTTTGACGGGTTCGATTCTCCGATAGATCTATTTGTTCTTATAAGTTTATCTGAAAAAATATAATGTGCCTGAAATTAAACATGGCTAGTCTACCAGTCAAATCATTTAAATTACAAATTAGTCCACCCAATAAGTGTGTTATCTATATAAAAAAGAATGTTTGTCTGTATGACATTGATAAAATCAAAAACTACTGGACCGATTATAATTTTTCCACGGAGAAGGTTTGAATGATATGCTCATCGATGTCACCACCAAGTGGCGCTGCACAGTTTAGTTGTTGACGGAACAACGCGCGCCAGTTACAGCTAATTTTATTATAATTAAAGATGTCCCTATCACTAGACAGATTTTAATGAAACAAAAGATTGATTTTAAAGGAGATTAATGTAAAAAGATGATAACTTAAATAAACTTAGTTCATAACTGTTTCGGTAATTTTCTTTGTCCTGGCTTTATCTCCTTTTTTTATTAGTAATCTAGTTTTCCATCTGATCTCTGCAATAAGGGAAACAAGGCCCAATCCTAGATAAGGCCGAATTCGAATCCACTTATCCTAACAATAATAATTAAATAACAATCATGGACGGTGAGTGGTGGGACCGTCCGGAACCCGCTTTGCCTCCTCTATATTAAAAATTCCGAAACAGTTTTAAAATCGATTGAATAAAAAAATTCTTCATTTCTAGTAAACAGACGATGATGAATAATTGTTTTTCATAAAATTAATGGGATGGATGGATATTATCTTTAAACGCCAATTATCAAAAGTGAGAACATACTGTTATACACTGACCTCAGCAATGAAATGATCATTAATTACCCTGATTACAATATTTTGCAAATAAGTATTAATTACCAAAGAAGCCATTAAAAATACTCCGTTACGGGTGGTCAAATCAAGAGCCATTAAATGTTCATTATCCAAATTTGGCAAATTATTTATTACTCAAAACAGGTAACAGTTATGAGTTGAACTTTATTAATTGATGAAAAGACGAACAATTAAGTGTTGAACTTTATTAATTACTGAAAAGACAGAAACCGTTACGAGTTGAACTTTATTAATTAATGAAAAGACAGAAACAGTTTTGTGTTGAACTTTACTAATTACCGAAAAGACGGAAAGAGTTATGTTAGTTGGTATTTGAAGAGGCACTGTTTGATTTGATGATTTTAATTAATTATGAGCTTAAAAATATATCTTCGACAATATGTAAGAGTCTATACATGTAGAAATAGCTAAGGCAAACAAATAGATAGATTTTCTGGGGTTAAGAAATACATGTCCCTTTCCATCAAAAAATTATTTATACGTTGCATGCTAACTGCTGTCCTACTCTTTTAGAAAAAATACGTTAATGACGAGTAATTGGCAACAGTATAAAAAAAAAGTCCAGAAATTTAATTAGGTTTTAATTGATCTACAAAAGGGCATTTCGTAGCACGTTCAATTTTACAAAGGGAACCCCATTACTAAGACTCCGGTGTCCGTCTACCTGTCTGTCTGTCTGTTTGATTTTTGGTTGACCATATTGCCTCTGTGGTGTAACGGTACGGCTGGCGCCTGTTAATACCGTTAGCCGTATAGGATCCTGGGTTCAATTCTCAGATCGAGCAACTCATCTTAAATGTTTTGCAGATTATTCTGAGTAAGCTTTACATTGCCCGGGATCGGAATGTGCCCGAAGTGGAGATAGGCTTGCCACCTATAACATTAGCGCCCTTAGCTAACCTTGGCTAATCGTAGGTGTTCTAGTATATACTGGACTTACGAGTCGTGGATCTACTAGCACACCTCTGTCTGTCAGTATAATATGTACCATTGTTTTATAACTTTCGCTGTTTTCCTTAACCAAGTGTTATATTTCACGTAATTGGTCTAATTAGTCGCGGGCATATACAGAGTGATTTAATAAACTGGCTCAATTTCAGCTCAACCGCATGATTACGCTAGATGCTAATATAGTAATTAAAACTTAAACCAGTACTGGTTTTTCAGCAGTACATGTAAAAACACACAAACTGTCAAAATCAAGTTTACCGATTACGTTTGAAAAGTTTTCACTGTTTTTTTTTTTAAACACGAACTTTACGTAGCTGTTGCGTGGGGATCCTTGCGTTTTACAGTTTTTTGCTGCCAATTAAATAAACTTCGTCACGCCTACATCCCTGAAACGATAGGCAGAGGCACATATTTAGGGACCTAGTTTTTGTATAATATGAAACGGCTTGACCAATTTTTACCAAATTTTATATGCGTATTTAGTAAAAAGTAGCCTATGTTCATCAGGGTAATTTCGGCTTCTAATGGTAAAAAAATTTTTCAAATCGGTTCAGTAGTTTTGGAGACTATTCAACACAAACAAACAATCAAATGTTTTCTCTTTATAATATTATAGTATAGATCAGTAGACAACACCTGACATTTACTGAATTGGGCGGTAAAAGCCTTGAAAATAACAATAAAAACTTTATAAGGCGCTTATTATGTGCCAGATATAAACATTTTGTAACAATAATCAACATAAATAATTCGAAATATAATTTGATAATAAAAAAGTTAAGATTCCTCCAATAATTTTACAAAACATAAAGTGCGAGACAAATTATTACGTATTGAATTGCCGAAAAGTGATGTTGCAATACCAAATTGCGGTTAGGGTTTGTGCAAGTAAGTGCAATTTGAATCTAATTCAATTCAATTCAATTAATCCTACTACAATATTAGTTGTTTGTGGGAAAGGATGGACATGTATGGATGTTTCTTACTCTTTTACTAATAATAGCCTGCCGGTTTCTTTTTTTACGGTATCACCAGGGCTAAAACTAAAGTTATGTTTATCTATACCCTACTAATATTATAGACGCGAAAAATTGTAATAGTGGATGAATGTTTGTTAATCTTTCACGACAAAACTACTGGACGGATTTGAATGAAACTTAACATTAAGATAGCTTTTACATGAGAATAAGACATAGCTTATTATTTAACTGACTACATAAAAAGAGGGTATGTTTTTACGCAATAAATATAAGTCAGAATAAATTCTGCTCTTTGAAAGTCATCTATTTTATAAAAATAATTCACCTAGTTGAGGTTTATGAAGGTTCGGGTTCGGAAAGTAGGCACTTAAGAATGTTTATGTTTTTATTTTGTGCTAGCTGTGCTGTGTTATTTTATACATTTCTTACATAGAATTCCACCAAAAAGTAGCCTAAGCCGTTCTTATACATCATCTTTCTGCCAGTGAAAGTACCATCTAAATGGGTCCAGCCGTTTAAATAATCTAAAAAATATTGTTTTGGTATATGCACCTTGTAAATATAGATATACATTTAGTAAAAAACAGTTTTTTAATATTACATAGAGACACTCAAATTTTATTTATTTGTGTAGATAAAAAAAACCTTCTCATTCATATTATCCACGATGTTAGGTCCCGTGAAATCGAACCCGAGACCTCAGGCATTAAAGTCACTCCAACTCCACTCAACCACAGAGTGGATCGGAGGCTTACAAAGACGAATTTAATAATTACCCAAAATCCAGAAAATAAAACATACTAATACACAAATACCCCGTTGGGAATCGAACTTGAGCTTAGCGGTTAGGTGAGTTTGCTAACTACTAGAACAAAGAGGTGGTCAAATAGAATCATTTCACGGAACGCCAATATTTTTTAGGGTTCACTAGATATTCACTAGATATTTATAAAAAGTCGGGTTTGTTACAACACTTATAACTGAAGATCTGCGGTACTAATTTTCATAGTTTTTGATTCGCTGGATTTGTCTTCGCCCCGAATAACAAAACAATAAAAACTAGATGAATACATAATTATGAAGAATGAATTATTTTCGATTAGTACATGTCAAAAATTTGATGTCCATCCTGTCAAATACTGTAAGTAACTATTGACATTTATGCATTGTCTGTTTTTTTTAAACAATAAAAAAAGGTTGAAAAGTGCATAGAAGTATATGCATATAAACAATTTGTAAGATTTATTCTATAGGGTAACGAAAAATTATCTTTGTATTTTTTTTTAAATTTTTAATCTCTTAATATAATACTTTTATACATCTATCCATATTAATATTTATTTTGTATCATTGTATTATGTTCATCAAAGCCTAAAATAGTTCAGCTAAATGGTAACACGACATTCATCGACTGTTAGGCGGTACGAAGTTCGCCGGGTTAGCTAGTTATTTAATAAATATAATTAATCGTTTTTGTTTTATTAATAATTTGATTTGATGTTAATATTGTTAATAAAATTGATTTCGAAACCGCTATTCAATAATTTGAGTAATATGTTCAAGATTATAGTTCCCAAACGTCGGCAGAGCATCTGATATTCTCCTGGTATTGCGGACGTTTGCGGACAGTGGTGATCGCTTACCACTTGGCCGTTGGTCTTCTTTTATATTAAATTCCCTTATGTTTATTTAAAAAGTTAGACTCAAAATAATAAATGTACAATTGACTTTTGATATTCTTAATGAAATTTCACCATGTGTCGACGATCGAAATTGAAAAACGTACAATAAATTAAAACTAAATATTTGCAGATTGGTGAAGAAGCTTTAGCGTGTAGAAACGCTGCGGCATTGTTTAACATGTCATATTATGGCAAGTTCTACTTAACGGGTCCAGATGCTAGGAGGACCGCAGAACTAGCATTTACAGCTGATCTGTCGGACAAAGTTGACAGGTAATAAACGCAGTAAAACTGCAAAACTAACTAAAATGTCATTATTATTAACATTTTATTCTGGTATTAATGTATTTATATGCTTTAGTATCGGTGACTAACACTCATAATACAAACATATGTTTCGCTTACTTTAGTGTTAGATTATTCAAATAATTAATTTAATTATTTATTGTAGACAACTATTACAGTACAAAGAGCGAGCTTATTTCCAACAAAAGAGATCTCTGTCAGCCGACCTGTAACAAAGTAATATAGAAAACACAGAAAAAATAAATATAATATTTATTTATTTATAATATATAAGTTAATGACCCTTACATATTCTGGAATGCTATTTAAAATGGATTATTCACCATATTCCAAATACTATTTGTTAATCATCATCATCAGAGCGTTATTCCCGGTTGTTCCTCACATTTGAATGTGGAAACCCGGGGTCCGCTTTCCTACTTTTAAGTCTCCACTTCGCTCGGTCTTCAGCATCCCCAGTAGTGAGTCCATTGGCACGCATATCTTGTCCCACGACATCTAGCCAGAGTTTCTTGGACCGGCCTTTTTTACCGGTGCCTATGGGTCTTATGACATTTAGGCATTTGTTTACGCAAAACATGACCGTACCTTCTAAGTCGGCTTTCCTGCAGTTTATCTGCTATGTCATGGACATGAAGGCTACCACGTATGTGAGCGTTTTTAATGCGGTCTTTCCGCGTTACGCTGCACATCTATCTATTATATGGAACCTAATATCGTCAGCTAATGTAGGTGCATATATCTCTGCCTACCAGTTCAGGGACATGGGCGTAATGATATTTCAGTGTTGATCTTCACAAGTCCTTAAATTCTATTCGCCCATGCACATTCAATCACAATCATAATCACAGATGTTGGCAACCTTTTAGGAATGAGACTTGCTACTGGTCAATCATTTATTTATTTATGAAAAAAATTATGCACAAAAAAATGTACAAAGGTGGACTTAATGCTACATGGCATTCTGTACCAGTCAATATAACATCATAGTCTAAAAACCATATAGTCGTCCGACGAAGGCGTCTAGACGGGGATTTCCTCCCGTTAACCAGAACGCAACACCGGGTCGAGGTTCGATCTCCCGGGAGATAGCCCCCAGTGTTGGCGTTG
>DVZL01004856.1:0-12538 GCA_018236625.1 Lasaia peninsularis
CATACATACATACATACATACATACATACATACATACATACGTACAACCCAAGCTAATAAAAGCGTATTAAAAAGCGGTTATTGTAATATAACATACAGACATTCCAATTTTATTTATTTGTGTAGATGAGGATTTCGAATTTATCCTCGACTAGTGTCCACTGCTTGAACCCCTGCCCCCCAATTAATCAGAACGCATCAGGTCGAGGTTCGGTCTCCCGGGAGTCACCGCCTAGCGTTAGCGTTGTGGATAATCCTAACAAAATAAATAATGATTTCTTGGGCTAAGCACTCTGCTCGACAAATCGTTCGGTAAAGTTGTAAATAGCCATTAGGTTTAGCAACAAATTAGTCATGCCATACAACCAGTGCTCATTTGTGTCGTGTTCCGGATTCAAGTTAGAGAAGCGAGTTATTATTAACGTAAAGGTCCTCAACATCCTATCCTGAGATGGACAATGCACCATTAACATCTTGAGTGTAGATGACAATGTAACAAAATAAAAATCGGTAGTTCTAATTTGTCAGTGCAATAAGCTTTTGCCTACTTGAAAAAATTGCCATCAGCTGACAGTAAGTCTACGAAACCGGAGTTGGTATCATTTTACACCAATTGCTGCCGGCAGAGTTGGAGAGATGTCGAAATTTTCACAATATCATAAAACCTAGACCTATCTAGATCAGTTTTAGCGGAATCCAAATGTTAGCGCCGCGACGCTAACATTTGCTAACGGCCGTTTCCGAGATTTAAAAATAAAATTAAAAAAAGAGGCTGGCTTAAAAATAAAATTAAAGATTTTTAGCCTCATAACATCTAAAAATAAAGATGGACTTCCAATTATATGGGGTTAAACTACTTATGTTTGAGAGGTTCGTAACCATGACCCAAAGGCACTGTGACAATAAGCCTTTGTTTAAAAGACGTTCCAGTTCTTACAAGTCGGGTTTCTTATTGAAATTTACAAAGAATACCCCACGTCATCGATATATTTAGACTAGCTTTCCGCACGTGGTTTCACCCGCGTGAATTATTTTTACTACATCTTAGATAACTTTGAAATAGCAGTACTTTTTCCGACTTATAAAACTTATTGGGCAAAAACATACCCTCTTAATGTAATCGGTTAAAAATTTGTAGTTGCTTGGTAAAAGAGTAACAAATATCCATACATACATCCCTCCATATTTACAAACTTTCGCGTTTACAATATTAGTAGGATTGGTTTCGCTTGGTTATTTGTTCGCCTTAATCCAGGCTTAGTTTTCGGCCTTGGAATTGGCTTTGACTATACACTGAACTATACAAAATAGATAAACTGATAAACACATTACACTCCCTATCCTCGTGGAATTGGATAAAAATTACATATATGTGATATTTGGCATTAAATGTTTCGTCAGATGTAAAAGCAAATATGGTGATCGTTATATGCATGTTCCGTTTTTACGTCGAAACAGCTAAACGTATTTTGAATATTTTTTGCATATAAATAGATTAGAATTTACGTAAGAGGTTAAGTTCAAGAGGACAATTTAAGGCGACGTTAAATTTTTCAGATAAAGTATTCAACCTGAGATCTCATGCGTGAAAGTCGAACACCGACTCCACTAGACCAATAAGAGGATATATTATACATTTAATAAATAACAAATTTAGTCCAAGATAAACTAAGCGGAAAAGTATTTAACCCCCATTCGCTGAACCGAACCTTATTAGCTCGGTGACTAATTATCCGAACCGCATTTCTTACTATACATGTCAGCTTGCTCTGGGAATCGTAATATTTCCGACTCTTTGTCTAGCAGCACCAAGATCAATGTATTACATTGTAGTCGTGGATTATTAGTACCTCTGCCTAGGGATGGCGATTCTTTCCGAAAATGATCGATTCTGAAATCGATTCTAATCGTAACATGATGTTTCGATTCACATAAAAATCGAAGTCGATCTTGGATTCACAAAAAAATCGAGGTCTAAAAGATCGATTTCTAAAAAATCGATCTTTTTTAAGTTTGTGATGACAACGTAATTATAAATCAAATTTGAATAAAAACAAATTAAATATAATAATTAACGATTTCTTATCGGTAGATATCATCAGAGAATATTTTGATAGCAATTATTTTATTCCATACAAAAGTATCAGATCGGGTACAAATTGTCTTACAAAGTTAAGAAAATGTAGCATGTAGTTACTAATACTTGGTATCTTAACAGAAAAAAATCGAAAGTTGATTTTCAAGGGTGATATATCGATTCACTGAATCGATTCAGTGCTATGCATCGATATAAAATCGACCTTTTTGGGCTCGAAAAATCGATTCATCGATCAATCGATCTCAGATCGCCATCCCTGCCTCTGCCCACCTTATCGAGGATGTGGGCGTGAAAAAAGTTATATAGTAAATCTGTAAAGAAACTATTTCAATTTAAATGTTTATTCGAATTAGTTATTATATAAACATAAAAAAATGTAAAGTACAAAATTAAAAAAGTCGACCAAGAGCGAGTTGAACTCGCTCACGAACGGTTCCGTGTCGAAATTGTCTTTAAAATGACAAATCTCACCACGTTTTACACATAAAATTTAATTTCAGTTGTTTATTTTGAAGTAAATATGTGACTAGATATTCTGAGAATATTATATCGAGCGATTACTTGTTTTTATTGCGATCTAAATGTGGATAGCGACATCTATTGGTCGGGTCGGGTCGATCGGAAGCCTCTTTAAATACTTACTTTATTCTATAATTTAGTGTTTGTTATAGCGGCAAAAGAAATACGTCATCGGCAAAAAAAAACATTTTTATAGCTATTACAGACGGGTATCAAAGTATCCCAAATGTAGGAAATCTTATATAATATAGATAAGCTTGCTGTTTATAAGTTTGCCACATTTTTAATTTACTTATAACTCTTTATATATATCCAATAAAATAATAATAAATATTTTCCTTGCAGGTGATAGTTTAGAAGAACTTAACGGGTATGGAACGATACGACCTAGGAACATAATCTCGTCAATCCTGAGCGGGACGCCGGCGAAGAACAAAGGATTAGCTATATCAAACCCTCACGACTTTAGAATGGTCAGTGGTTTTCCTATCTTATCAAAAGCCGACTGGAACTGCAGCGGCCGATAAAAATAAAAAAATGGAAGTTTCACTAGGGCCCTTATATTTTCTTACTTGCTGGAGTTGTTTTAAAATGTCTTAAAATAAGATTTTCCATCATAGAACATACCAAGCAATAAGATACACATATCTTAATGCTAGGTCACGTTCTTGGTTGCCAGAGCATCGAGTGACAAGTGTCACGATCCCTATGTACTTGCCTAGCTCTCTCCACATTCATTACTCTCTTCTAAACCCGGTTTCGGAGATTTGAGATGCTCCCCTCAGATAATACAAGAGCAGTTTGGTCTTGGAATAAAATAAGGTAGAAATACTGTAAAAACCTCATCCTTTCTCTTTGTCATATCTCAAAATCTTATGTAGACTAATCCTATCGGTGTAGAAATGTGCTACTTCATTCGACGGAGACAAGTACTTGGTAGCCCAACTGTGATGTACACCAGAACTAATTCTTCATCATGTTCTATATTGCCTTGGAAAAATATAGGCTGCTTTCTTGCCAAGCCGCTTGTAAGAGGCAAGCATAGATTTTATTGTCACTAACACCATGATCATAAATAGATGCTAGTTTTCTTATGACTTGTGCTAGTTACTTGTATCTTGGCTTGGAACAGCAATAATGTAAGTGCTCGCCATTATTATGTTTCTATTTGGATATTGTAATAACTACTTGACATCCCAGCCTCATTTTTGCATAGTACTATTACCACTTCAGTGACATACATTTCTTAGAAGAATACTGGCAGGCTCTATAAAAAAAACCATTACATTATATGTCATGGTTTTGTTCCAATCTATTTAAATTATATAATTCTAAACTACTCATTACAATTTTTTTTATGTATACTTAGAGTTAATCAATGAGTATTTTCTTTTTCTTATTTCCAGGTATCAGCAATCATAGATGTAGACATAGTGCCAGAAACATGTAGGAGAGTGAAGTTATTGAAACATGGTTCGGATCGGCCACTGGGTTTCTTCATAAGGTCGGTGTCCAAATACGAATTTATATTATTATTTAGATATCTGTCAGTGAAAGTCTCGTCAAATTCGGTCCAGAAACAAACAGACATAAAATAATATTTCATACCAATATGCAAAGTGCATATGCATTTAGTAAAAAGTGGTTATTTTAATATGAAAAACAGGTATTTCAATTTTATTTATTTGTATAGATATTTTTAATTATTAAAATACATAAAATCTATAATACATCCATAGAAATAAATAAAAGTAGTGTGTATGTTTGTAATATTAAAATAAGCACTTTTACTAACTGCATATAAGGTATATATGTATGTGTATCAAAAACATGTTGTTTTACATTTTCTCTTTGTGTTTTATTTAATTTTTAAAGATTTTGACTGGCAGGGTAGTAATATATTATTTTAAATAAAAAAACACATGCTTATAATTGAAAATGATTTTGGAAATGCCCGTAACACTGAAACTTAAATTACCGGTACGGTCGTCATTTGCAAAAACTAATTTCAATCATGAGTAATATCTGAAAGACTATATGAGCCTTTTTCATTTTAAATATGTGTCAGTTTCACATGTAATTATGTAATTGATGTAATATAACAATAATTGTAATATCCCCCAGGGACGGCACATCAGTGCGGGTGACCCCGAACGGTGTGGAGCGGTCGCCGGGCATCTTCATATCGAGACTGGTGCCGGGCGGGCTGGCCGAGTCCACCGGCCTGCTGGGCGTCAACGACGAGGTGCTCGAGGTCAACGGGATTGACGTCTCCAACAAAACTCTTGATCAGGTTAATATTTTTCTTAATTTTGCACCCGACGGTAGACTAGCACATTTAGACCAAACACACCGGACACCTATAACGTCTATGGTATCTATAGGCCATGGTTTTCTCTTACCGTGAGGAGATCCGTTTGCCTATTCGCTGTCTTATCTCATATAAAAAAATTCTCTGATCCAGCATAGTCGGTGACCGACGCACGCAATGTGACGCACGAGTTCAAGGGTTCGATCTTGGGCAGTGCAACTTGTTCTATATGTTTGTTTTCTATATGTTCGAAAAAAATTCACTAGATGTCGCTGACCGTTAAAGAATCGCACAAGATTGAAGAACGACTGAATCGTATATATAAAATGTTAGACTTACATTACATACATATACTATTAAGTTAGTTTTTGGACCAATTCCCATTGATTGATGATACCAAGAAAAAATCTAAAAGTTTTTACTTATTTCCCCAATACAATGATTTCGCGAAGACTAAAAATTCAAAAATAAATAATTGTTTAAATAAACTAAAAAACACGCTTTTATTTCTTGTACACCTAAAAACTAGAAAATAATTCTAAGTTATGAAGAGTTCATGTTACAGGAGGAGAAAACCAAACTTAAGTTTTTAATAAAATAATTTAACTCAGAGTAAAAAGCGTGGAGTGCTTGTTATTTAAAATATCATAATAATTCTATATAACTATATATTAGAGGTTAGTTATGAACCACAGTAGGGATACACACCCCACGCTGTTTACTCTAAATTAAATTATTTTGTTAAAAACTTAAGTTTGATTTTCTCCCTCTGTAACATGAACTCTTCATAACTTAGAATTATTTTCTAGTTTTTAGGGGTACAAGAAATAAAAGCGTGTTTTTTAGTTTTTTAAACTATTATTTAGTTTAAATATCTTTAAAGTTGTATGAACGTAAAGGAAAACGCGGAGTTCTCTTACTACTTGAAACCGTAAAGTGATAACTTTCAAATTCGCTTTTGACAATACTTGTGAGATGTCGGTCGTTAATTTAACACTTCTCGCGTTCGATCTTTGAAATCCAACTTTAGAATTGACTAAGGAAAAACTTTATACCGGGGTTTTCATTTTATCTTTTTGGTTTTGTAGGTGACAGACATGATGGTAGCAAATTCCTCAAACCTTATTATCACGGTGCGGCCCGCCAACCAGCGAGCTGGCCCTCCGCCCACGGACGCACGCACCAGCCAACCCAACAGCGAGCCTGATGAGGACAGGTCAGTCGATTGTTGCTAAATATCTGGAGATAATACTCCTAACAAAGACCTACCCGTAATTAGTATTGCTATCCCACTCTAGGCTGGTTACCGTCTCTTTCTGCGAATTTTGTATAGTTTTGTAGGGATAGGTTTTTGTTAGGAGTGTAATCTCCAGCTACCGCCAAGTATAAAGCTGAAAGTTATTTACTTCTTTATTTAATTATACCTTTATTTTTATTGTTTTAAATAAATTTACACATAATTTACAATTTTTCACAGATTCGACCAAGATGAACAGGACGAGATCGTAGATTTAACAGTGGTGACACTAGACGATCCACCGGAAACCGCTAACTTCCCCATCCCGAGCAAAGACGACGGCCAAATACTACACCTCTAGTACATACTGGACAGGTATCGCCGCGCGAGGCAGTACTAGCCGGGCCACGAACCCGCGGCGGCGCGTGCGAGCTGCTGCACTTACTACTTGTCCTGAACGGGCTTGATCGCCGCAATTAGTATCACGTGAATGCATTCATATGCTGATAATATACTGAGAATACGCTTATCCACAAATATAGCACGGATCAAAATAAAATTTAAAAACTCGCACTAAACTCTGCCGCATGAGAGACTCAACTCGTTCACGAACATCAATGTTTTGTGTACGTTTCGAAATACTTGGCAATTTCTGCATCCATGAATAATATTAAAATAGATGAATAACGTAGGAAAATGTGATACGCAATTTTTGAACCACTCCTAAATGTAACGTCTGCGAAGCTATTCACGATGCGGCTCTCCTGGACAAGAGCTTTGTGATAAGTGCCACGGTCACGTGTGTGAAAATCATGTGCTAATATAAAAAAAACAACGTATTAAATCTAATAGGACATCCTACTTTTAAACGGCTTAAAAATTTAAGAGAATAAATATTTATATAGGAATGTTGTGAGATAAATCCATTATACACAAAACCTAAGCAAATTTTACTGTATTAATTATTGTTATGGAAATTAATGAATAAAAATTTTACATCTAAATTATAGAAACATTTTAAGGGCGTTGAAGAAACGATAGAAGTGAATAATGCAAATTGTATATATGTAATTTAATGAAATTCAAACTACGAACGCAGTGTTTTAGAAATACGCACCGCTCGTTTTCGTGGCCGGGCAACACAAAAAGCACGTAAGGTAAACATTCCAAATAATGTACGGTGTAGTGAGTATTCCATTTTAGATTTAATGGCGTGGACAATAAGGTTCACATTTATGTACTTAAACTGATAAGGTTATTATAAAAAAATTCGTTATATAAACAAACACCTATGTCTTTACAAAAAAATAAAAGAAAGAAATACACTGCTTTTAAGATAAAAGTTTCAGCTTTTTAAACTGAGTAAAATTGTTATTGTATTATCGGATGAATCTGAGAGTTTGGTAACATATACTAGTATAAAGCATGAATTATTTGTAACTTGACGATTAGTTAGAAAAATGGCGCATACGTAACAACCAATAGTAAACGGATACAGTTCGTGCGAACATGCGGCGCGCTATGATTGGTTGAGTAATTTCGTTACATTCAAAGTTGAGATTTCTGTGCTAGTACACTTGCGCTATGTAGAAATTTGGTAATCCAATGGCCGCATGTAAGTGGGCCATCAACTCTAATAATGTAAGAATTTAAACAAATTGAAGTGTTCAAATAATATCATATCATTAGAAATTGTATAAAAAGTAGAAATTTTCAAAATTCCTAGAAGTTTTCGCTTTAATAAGAATGTCTTTATTACTCTAAATTAAAAAAGAAACTCCCGACTTATTACTCCAGTATAAAACTAACTTTTTTGCACGTTTTTATTTTACTTACGCTTTATTAAAAAAATTACGCTCATATCCGAATAACCGTCGATATTAGGTCCCATTATGTGACAGGTGGCAAGCCCATATCGGACACAAATTCAATATCAGGTAGCATTATGTTTGTTAAATAAATTTAAAAAAACTCATAGAACATGTAGCCCTACCCGGGAAACTAACCCGGGATTTAGTGCATTGAAGTCAGACACTGACATGACATGAATGTAAAATATAGACAGACGATAATATTCAACTATGTTGTCATGGCAAAGATGTCTACTTCTGGATGTTTGCTAAATAGATTCTAATGCGATTTTTTTAAAAAAGAATATGAATATAATCTCCAGATATGTATTTGCAAAAAATATAATAACTAATTCACGCAATAAATTGTTGTCAGTCATTACTCTGCAAAATCAAGAATACAATTAAATCTCTAAAACCTATTTGAATGAAATAACTTATAAATGATAAGTATAATACATAGATATTGAATGCGTAATGCCGTTAATATACCTTTAAGTCGTCATTTCCAAACTTTATGTCGGGAGTTAGAAATTCTTCGTCCTTATTCTGTCCAAACTATAATGGCTCATACGTAAAATGCCAAATTGTATAAAAAAGTTTCAACATATCGTTATCAACTTCATATTACGGTAATGTTTTAATGGGCAGTAAGTGTGTAAAATTAAAATAATCATAGGTGGTATAACTAACTTAAACTTCAATGGTTATTCAAAATAATAAACTGTAATAAAAAATTAAAATAAATATAACCATCCAATTAGCTTGTTGACAAAAATAATTTAATATTGGTATTTTTTTTCTTTTAGTTGCGGTATAAAAATCTAGGTTCAAAAATACAATTGCATCTAAACCACCAAAAAACTTAGTAAACCATTTTTATAAATTACTGCACCTAGTTCACCCAAAAAAAAAATCAACAAAAGAAACCGACAGCAATAAACATATTTTTCTTAAAATAGGTACATCAGTTACTGATATATTAAAATGATAAAAAAAACATTCATGCTTTATCCCAAAAAACATTCCACTCATGCTTTAACTGTAATTTTATACATCTCGATTCAATTCCAAATAAAATTCTCACAATAGAGAATAGTTTAACTATAGAGAATAAGCTTAAGATTATGTATGATGTTATCTTTTGGTAATTTTATATCAATTGGAAGGCCTTATTTAACGAAAAGCAATATAAAATAACTCCAGTATTTATGTTATAACTATTTTTGATACTCTAGGTGTTTGATATATTATGGCGATAATAATATACTTTGGTCAATTCTGTGGTAATAGATTAACCTATTGAAGATTTTTCATAGTAGGTTTCTAAGTGTACATGCATATATAGACTTCCCATGGAAGGTGCTAATATTAATTATGTTTTGTTATATAAAGAAATCATTATTAACAAAAAATTGCTAAAAGAGATCAATTTGTATAAAATCATGTTATTTTTCTTATTGGTGTTATATTTGTTATGAATAAATCGTTGATCATGCATTCCATTATATTTATACTTCGTGCCTTGAATCTCTTAAGATGATTGCCAACTTTGAGTAATAAGTGAGCGATTTTTAAAGATTTTGCATTTCAATGTAATTTATATATATTATATAGTAACAGGCTAAAGATCGTGCCTTGCGAAACTCCCTTTCCTTTATATATAAGTATGTTTTAGCTGCACAGAAAGGTTTAGTCTATTATATTGTTTCAAATTTCGCAAAAAATGATTTCTTAAATTTTTCTGCTACATTTTCAAATGACTTATTTCAATTATGTAGTTTTTAATGCTTGATATCGAATGTGGTAAATGTTTTTGAAAAGGATTTTATTCACGTTTTATATACATTTATCTTATGAAGTTTTATGAAATTGTATTTAGTTTGGTTTTTAGTTTATAATTTTTAGAAAGAAATTGACTACACCAAGATAGTTTTTTTTTGCTTTTGTACATCAAACGCTTTTTAGAAATCGATAAGTATTTTAGAATTAAGTTTTTAGTTTGGCTCAATAGAGCTTAAGTAAGCATGTAATACAGGATGTATTAACATATCACACATAGCTTCAGTCCTTTTAGACTTTTATAACTCAATTTTATATTTTATAAATTTTATTTATTAAATAATCCATCTTACAGTATAAAGTCGATCAAGTGGTATTTGGTATTAAAAATTATTACAGTATTTCATGTAATTTTATCAGGTTATTGGTTTTGTTTATAATCACAGTATTTTGAAGTTTTTTTTAGCTCGAAATTTCATTGTATACAGTTTTGCAGCACAGGCGATTACGTCGCAAGCTCGATTTGCATTAAAAAAATTATAAATTGCAGAGAATGTTTGTAAATATAACCATTTTTCAATCAATTTAATAACAAAGGATATCCTCAAATGCGGTCAAACGCATTTAGATATGTTTGATATTACACACATATTAGTAGAGTTGTTAGATTTTTATAATTATTTTTCATTGGAAAGAGTATACTCTCAAAATGGTTTCCTATAAATTTTAGCGCTCTGTCAGTTTTACTCTTAAATAATACAATATTTGTTTACCTTGACAAGACATCATGCTGAAACTGATATCGATTTTGTGCAATTTTACTGCATTTATATTATTTCCATCTAAATATTGTTGATTCAGAACCCAATCCTTTAGCAAAATCAGAAACCTTGCAAGAGCTAAATCTTAAATAAAGCAGCATATTCCTCAAAACTATTGAATAGAGAGAGGGTTATTGAATTGATGGGTGTTGACAATCGACTGTACTGCAAAATATGCACTGGAATAGCACCTACAGTTTGTAAAATAAACTCTTAATTATTGTATCGTTTACCATTACTAATGTGCACATTCACCGTGGTTGTCATTGAGAATGCCGGTGCATTGATTGGTTAGTTAATGATTTTGTATTCGATATTTGTTAGATTGGAGGACCAATGGGGGCTAACCTAGATTGTGTCATACATTTATGTTTATCCTAGCGGTGTCCGCTACTTCGTTCGTATTTTTATTTATTTATATACCCCACGCGGGGTCGCGTCGCGCTCAACTGGTCCTTGTCCAGCTTAAGCTGAACCTCATTTAATACGAGTTTGATATGATACCAGAGATCTTTTTAAATTGGTACATATTACGTGATCGACATAAATTGACATAACTTTTTATTTGTTAACTAATTTAAATGAAATAAACACTAAATGTTAGGTCAAGGCCATCACAATATATTTCTAAACTGCATCTAAAACGGTTGAAACAAAGTAATTGAACATTGGTTTAGGTTATCTTACTTAAATAAAGCCTGCCCATTATGTTTTTTTGAATAAATTTTAGATCAGTTACAGTTTTATTATATGTATATATTACTTGTTTTCTTTATTAAATTGTTATATTTCAAATCCTTATTTGCAACTTTATCCCGTTCGTTAGACTCCCAAAATCTCTTTATCATGAAATCAAATTAAGTTTATTTCAAGTGGATATAGAACAACTCAAGGTGGGAACTTTGTATTTAAAATCATACATGTCTTAAATTATATAATAAAAGTACCTACCACCTTTTTATCAAATTTCTTTATAAGATATTGCTTTTAAGGCAAGTATTAAGACCGCCTTTCAATTTGTACCCTTTATGTACTTCATTTATTTAAATGTACTTAATTAAGTTTTGTTTTATTTTATACAGTAATAAAGTTATTTAAAGCATTACTTTTCATAATTGACTTCACACAATATTATTTGGTAAGTTCCTTAGGTATTGGTTCCCAAAACTTTTGCCCTTTTAGCCAATTTTTCTATGACCCTTTTTGCTTATGGAGAAATAAACCTTTACGGCCAATTTCAACAACCTATCTACGATAAGAGATTCACTATAGTTTAGCTACTAGACAAATTAATTTAAAATTTAAAATTAATAAACATTTAGCAACAAAACTCCAGTCAGCTTGCCTCTGACTGTAGATAAGCTTTTGAAATCGGTAATCAGACGTTATAAGAAATGTCAAAATCAAAGAGGCAGACTTGCACAACTGGATATATTTTGCAAACTGTAGTGCTTCGTCAAGTGGGTTTCCTTGACTGTGGTGTTTAGATTGTGATTTGTAGTTTTTTCTACTATGTACTTAATTATTATCACACGAAATGTACTCTTATTAATTTGGGCCCTAAATTATTATGTTAATGTATTGGCTCAAAAGATACGTTCTAAGCGGTTATGATTATATTGTTTAGGAAATATTATTTACACTGTAGTTTATGTAAATGAAATATTATTCTTAATGAATTGTTTTATTTGTGGATGATTAGGTTTCTTTCTATCAACTTCCTCCCGAATCCCTTACCTCTGTTCCTATTAATAATCAAAATATTATTCGCCGTCATCATAAATACAAAAGTAAAAAAATGTACAACTTGTTTTTCATCTTTGACCGCCTGGTTGGCTGAGTGGCTAGCGTACACGCCTAATGCATCGACTAACCGCGAGGCTCGGGTTCGATTCCCGACGGGGACAGGCATTTGTTTGA
>DVZL01004857.1:0-12538 GCA_018236625.1 Lasaia peninsularis
GGTATATTTCTTCAGCATTAAAGATTACACGTTATTTTTTTCGGCCATATCTAAATCACATGCATATTCCCTATTATTATAGTATAAAAAAGTTTATGCATGAAGAAGTTAATGCATCCCTAATGCTGTATGCAAAACGTGTCACTTTGTACTCGGTACTCTCGGCCTACCACGCATATGACCTGACTTGAAGATATTTCTGTATGTAAAAAAAATATGATTCTACTTATTAAATAAAAGGCAAGGGTGATTGAAGTATGAACGTACAGGACAAACTCCTAGAACTAGATATTATTTAAAACTTCGCACACGTACGTAATAGTTAATTTCTAATAAAACGTATTTATTTCACTGCCACTTCCTCGTTTGTCTTGGGGTTCTTAAAACAGTACTGCTTATCTGACTGACTTTCAGTCATTGCAAGTTCGCCTCCGAGGAACTTTGCATAATTTAGGGTCTTTGGAAATGCATGAGACATGAGGCAGGGAAGAAAATGGCCGACGGTGAAGCTGTGGATCGTAAGTGTTAGCCCCATAAAGGGAGAATGACCAAGCGACTGACTGAGATAATATGCACGAAAGCACGAACGCTTAAACGTTCTTCGTGCATCTCCCGTGATTAGGCTGGAACGTGGACCGTATCAACGAGAGTTGGTGGAGGACCCTGATCAGACAAGAGTAAGAGATAATTCACAGTGAGACCTTCAAAAGTGGTTAAGTTTTGTCATTGGGTAGCTTGCTTATAGGCATATACATGTAATAACATCAGCGCGTCTTTTAAATTTGTTTAAGCGAATTATGAATTTGTTTTCTTTGTAATACTTCACGACACCAACGACGACGGAATAAAATTCAATTTTGCCATTGAGTCAAATAAGATTTACTACCTTTGCAAACATAAAATTAATTTTCTGGGTAAAAGAGAGTGGATGTGAGTTTTACTTATATTAATGTATACTATAGTAGTCAAGAATGTCAAACTACACATACATAATATCTTCACACCAAGTTTCTTGCGTGTAGGCTGATAATACTGAATTTACCATCACCATTATTTCATGTGTGGGAGGAAGCTAGGTAAGTACCTCCACACTCATTACTTTTTCATACAAACATTCCGTTTTCTGAGACTCTCGGTAAGCTTTACGGTTATAAAAAACTGCAACTATATTTATATTTTCAAACAATTGTTGATGTTTTTAAATTATCCCTTCCTCATAGGAAAAAACGACCGTTCCTGATTCCTCGCTATATTATGAAAAGGATTTGTACTCCTGCCAGTATTATAACCCACTGCATAGATCATGAAAATGGAGACCACTAGCTAGCTAAAGTAGATGAGGTGGTAATACACGTCCGGGTAAGCCGTAGCATGACGCTGTGCCTAATGACTATGAATGAATGAATGAATAAATGAATGACAGCTTTATTGCACACCAATACAAGTACATATAGGATAACAAATGATTATTCTTAAAATAGATATGCTGTACAACTATACTATTTACCTTTGTATGTATCTTCTGTGTCTTCTTAGTTCTTTAGTCTATCAAAAACAACGACACGAAAGCCCCGCCAACCGATGATTTTTTTTAACTTAAGTATATTCTCTGAACGCTCTTACGGTGAAAAAAGACGTCGTGACGAATTTGTGTCCGATATGGTAACGGCCTCGACACATGTCACATCTTGGGACCTAGTATCGTCGGCCAATCATACTGCCCTGGTAATCGATACAGCAGTAAGTCAATAAATCCGGTTTCGAGAAAATGGCTTTCCAGAAAATTTACTGTTTTTACTGCTCTATATCAAATAAGAAAATTCATTTCTAATTTACGTATATTTTTGACACCTGGATAGAAAGAAAACTCTTTTGACGTACATTCCGAATCAATAATAATAAAAAACGGCCATTTGTGACTTACTGCCCTTTCGATTACTACGGCAGCATAGGTGCATATATTATAACACCTGCCTACATCTTCATGGATATTGGTGTGGTTATTTTACGACATTAACATTCTTTGAAAGTCGTGGAAAAAAATCTATCACTGGAACTTACTGTAAAAGCATATTGAATCCTCTCCTCCAAATTGCCACGTGAATAAAGAGACATCGCCTTAGCGAAAGTCGTCATCGTGACGTAGGGAGAAGTTCCACGATCTAGAGCGACCATGACTCGTTCCATCATGTAGGCGTCGGTCATTCCAAGACCATTGTGAAGGACGTCTCGAAAATGTGCTCTAGAAAAGAAAAGTATAGAATTGGTGTCGCCTCTGTTGCCGAGCGCTGTAGTCGTCCGACATTATGCACGTAGTCCCGGGTTTGATTCCTAGATATAGCAACTTGATATTATGAGGTTATCAGTTTAACAAATAATTACTATAATCTCTTTAAAAAATTCACTTAGTAAAAATTATTTCAGGTGACATAAATTGCTCCGAATTCTTAAACTCCCTGTCATTCAATGTTCCGACATATAGACCGCGTAATCCATCATTATTTATTCCATCAACCAATACATATTATCACCTGAATTTTTATAAGTCTGAAATGTTTTGATAAGGTTTGCAAACAATACGATTTTGACTTATTTACCAACAGTGCTACTACAGTGAGACATTGGTTAAGTGCAGACTTTTTTACAGTATAAATGTTAGTATTAAGATGTGTTTACTGTGTTATTAGTTTTTCTTTTTTTGAGTGTCCTCACATGCAATATTTTTAAAAGCTTTTATTTAACTTGCATTGTATGTATGTTTACGTGCAATCTTAGAATTCGATTTTGAAGTAGACCATCTTGGTTGGTCCGCCATATTAGATTTAGAATGATGTCATGTACTTTATCGTGCATTGTCATCCAAACTAAACGTGTATACAAAATTTCAGCTTAATCAGGTGAAGATAACTACTTCAAAATTGAATCCTAAGATTCCACCCGAACATACATACAATGCAAGTTAAATAAAAGCTTTTAGAATACTAATCCCAGAGGAAAGTTTACAAGTAGACTAGTTGAATTTTTGTGAATTATTTGAAAAATGACTATAATTGGACTATCGCGAGGACGTAACATCCCCGTACCGCGCCCACCTACCCCCTACTCAGTCTTGTGTAGTCATAGTCACGGTAATAACTAGTATAACACGGGCAATAACCAGTTATAATTTTTTTCATTAAGCTTTACGTATAACATTTATAAGATACTAGCTTTCCACCCGCAGCATCGCCCATGTGAATTATTTTAATAACTCTTCTTTCAAAGGGTAGACATTTTTCCGGCTTATAATAGTTAATGCGTAAAAACACATAATATAGCGTCCTATGTCCTTCCCCAATGTTCAGTGGTTTAGGCGTGAAAGTGTAATAGACACACAGAGTTACATTCGCATTTATAATATTAATATTTGTCCGGATTAGCAGTTACTTTTCTTACTGCATTCTTTTGCCAAGCGGCCTAATACCCTGAGTTAGCTAAACAGTTTGAGACATAAGATATATGCAGAAACAATTTGTTAATTTAGGGTCGTTAAGGTGAGTACGAAATATTAAAGCTCGCTTTAAAACTTACCTAGAGATCAGATCAGACGCCGCCGGTTTCTCGTCACGTTTCTGGATTTTGAAGAATATTACCATGATTTCTAAAACAATATTTTCAATTCTGTAGATCTCTTAACGTAAAAATATATTTCGCATATACCCACGAAGGTGGTCTTTCATAAATTTCTAGTGTCACACAAAGGTGGTATTCTTTTATTTTCTAGCACTGTCACGGGTAAGTAATAAAATATCAGCAAACATGTAATAAAGGATTCAAACAAATCTAAATAATGTGAAAGCCCGCCATTTGATAGTAGAAATATTTTAATGACTAGAATCCCGTGGAGAATTTGGATTCCATATTTCGTTTGTTGGATTTATTTTCCTCTGTTATAACAATTCGAACTCTACCAATTATTATTCGCAATTATTATTCCACATGAATCTGTTTTATAACAGTTCCAGGATTTGTTTCTATTTGATATTGGAAAGCAAACTGATTAGTAATAAGAAATACCTAAACCCCAAAAATAAGAACTTGAGATAACTGTATTCGACAGTTTATCTAAGTTCAAAAGCTACTCCAATCCGGAACATTAAACTGCTCAGCGTTAACGCAGTGGTAATAGGAATAGAATTATCTTATGTAATTAGTAGTCACAGTGCTAGTGACATTAAACGTTCTCTTCATTATTACAAATTACTAGCGGCATCAAACATAGACCATCATCCACTTTTGGTAGGCTAGTAATTAAGGTTACTCAGTTTTCCATTGAAAGTGGTGTACTTAGATGGTAGATTTGCATATATGGGTAATTTACCCTTATAGCCACGCACCAATACCATCCGTATATACCAATACCATCTATAGTCTTTAAAGATAACATTTTTCCAACCATCAGTAGAGTCGGTGGACAATGTTATTAACTTAAAACTTCCTCAAATTATTTCCTACAAAAATCAAAAGCTTGTATACACGGTACAAAACGAATTTTATTATTTACAGAGCGATATTGCGCCTGAAACATTCAGTTGTTCGGAGCGCGGTCGTTAATAACCTTTGTTTCTTCTGTATCGCATTCACGTTAATATATTCGTAACTTAGATGTAGCCCGGTACTTCGTCCAAGCTTTAAGTAATCCTATTTTATTTTCTAATACTTGTTACACGAGTTTACGAGCAAATCTTTTTTATATATTTAATCATACCGGCGTTCTCGGAATCGGCTATAACGATTTCGCTGAAATTTGGCACCTTGGGGTTTTTGGGTGATAAGAAATTGACCTAGATAGGTTTAGGTCTTATGAAATTGTGAAATAAAAGAGAAAGAGTGGGATTGAAAGAAAGTGTCGGTGTAAAAATGAAAAAGGGCATGCTCCGATGCTTCGCTCATGTAGAAAGAAATAAAGATTGACAAAGCAGATATACCATGAGAATGTGGATGGATGTAGGTATCCGGGGAGACCTAGGTTGAAATTCCAGGACCAAATAGATTGCGTATTATCAGAGGGTGTCAAGAGTCTCCGCAACCCGCTTGTATACATGAAGAGATTGATGAGTGTGGAGGAAGCTAGGCAGGTATGTAGGGATCGTGATGTTTGGCACTCGATACTCCATGCCTACTACACAGGGGACCAGGCGTGAAGCTATGTATGTATGTATGTATGTATGTATAAACGCTAAATGTTGAGTGAATATAATTCTGAAAACTGCATCCAAATCGGTTAAGCCGTTTTTGATATTAGCGTGCACGTTTGTGCATATAATAAAACTGTCACTAATTGCTGTCTGAACATGGAAAATTTATTAAAAAAACATAATGATTAATCATTATGTTTTTTTAAGCTTTATAACATTTTTCTTAAGCTTTATAACATTTACATTAAGCAAGATAACCTAAAACAATGTTTTTTACTTTGTCTGTTTGTCTGTATGTTTATACTATATTTCCATGTCCAGACAGCGACCAGTGACAGTTTTATTATATGTATAGATGTATACTTACGTTCTAATTCGTCGAAAGTGAAATGAGTATCTTTTTGAATTTCCATCCACAAAGATCCGTGCTTTTTTCGGAAGCGGATTTCTTCCATAGGATCAAGAGATGAATCCAACGAAGCGGACATATTGTCACTTTTTTTCGAAAACTAGTATTACTTAAATACACAACTATATTTTTAATTAGATTGATTACAATATTGGTTTTGCATGTTTTTTTTTTTCAAATTTCAAAAGATCTGAAGTTTTTATCTGCCAACTAGATTTCATGTCCAAATGTATTAAGGAATTCATCTATAGTGCCTAATACTGAAATTTGTTTGTAAAATGTAGTAATCACGAACTCCTATAGGTGTAAAAAAAAGAGCCAAATGCGAGTCAGTCTCGTACACGAAGAGTTACGTATTATTATCTGTAAAAACGTTTCTTGTACGAGGGCATTCTTTAGATGTTAATTTTATTCTGGTTTTAGTATTTCTCTTTATAGTGGCAACAGAAATATATTATCTGTGAAAATTTGAACGGTCATGGTTCATAAAATACAGCCTGATGACAGACAGACAGACGGACAGACTTATAGATAGACGTACAGCGAAGTTCGGAAAAGGATTCCGTTTTTACATTTTGTGTAGGGAATCCTAAAAATTAGTGTCTCATTATTTATAAGTTCCAATAATGACAATGTGGCGTCTTTGTAGCAGAGTGTTCTCGAACTTTTACAAACCGCAGCGCAATATGTCGTACTATCTCCAATCAGAGGATCTTGTGTTTACAAAAAACGTGTAGCTAAAAGTAATATCTTCAACAACGACTTGTCCCGAAAATGCAGTATTGCTAACTATGCCCTATGAAATTTTTAATATTGCGGACAGTTCGTTGTTAGAAGTGTGATCTGAATCTGATTTGAAAGTTATCTATGTCATTAAAATAATTCATGCGGGTGAATCCACGGGCGGAAAGCTAGTACTTTCATAAAAATCGAAGTATATTTAGTCTTAGATATGAAACTTTTTATAGCCACTACGATTTTCCTGATATAACTTTCCCAATTATGTTTCGTTATAAGGGTCTCCTGATGGTAAGAGACAATCGTGGCCTATAGACACCATAGATCTTGACTTGTGGTTGGAATGTTAGACCTTATGTGCAAGTCTATAGCTCTCTGAACTGGAACACGACATAATCATTATGGCGGTAGGAAAAGAAAGCGTTGGATTCCTACCCGGACGAGTATCTGAACAGCACTCTACCACCAGGTGTCATGTTGGTAGTGACTCAGTTAAGCTATGCCTCTTACGAGCTGCCTGGTGAGGAGGCAGACAGTCTATTCTAAAAAACAGAAATACCTTCCGGGTACCATAGAAAAAATGTAAATATCTAAATTCGTCCAGTATTTTGAGCGATGTAAAACAACAGCCAGTGTCATTTATGTCTTTTATGGGTATACAAAAACGATTAAAGCATATTTGATAACATGCTACGACAGTGAGGCGTTGTTTAATAGGGGAGAGACTGCGGGGAACTGCTAGTTTATTAATGAAACACCACTTACAACCAATCAAGTCTTTACAGAAAGCTGTTATTTTATGAGAGATAATACTGGAAGTTAAAAGACCTACTACCGTGGCGAGGGTTATGTCAACCGATAGTGAGAATATACTGGCTGTGCCCGTAACTTCGTCCACGTTTATACGTAAATAATTTACCATGACATCTAGAAAGATAAAATTTAAACATGTGTAGTTTTAATAAAAAAAACACAACAAAACACTGCCAAGAATTAATGGTTTAATGAATAGAATGTTACGAGAAAAGACTACTAAAAATTACTGGTTAAAAGAATAGGATATTACGAAAAACCACTGCCAAAAATCAAACGTATTATTAGTCGAAGAGTTATATTACTAAAAAAATATTTTTTTACAACTAATATAACTACTATGTATATCTAGATGATACCGCCTCTTTGGTCGAACGGTTAACTCACTCGCCACCGACCATGCGTGAAGCTCGGGTTCGATTCTTGATGTGGGCAGACACGTATTTATTTTACACAAAACACAAACATATTATTAAAATATATGATTTGCTTCCTTTGGGTTTATCAACTTGTATAAATTATCGAGGGGCATTAATATTATTATATCCGTACTAATATTATAAATGCGAAAGTAATTCTGTCTGTCTGTCTGTATGTTACGCTTTCACGCCGAAACCACTGAACCGATTTTGATGAAATTTTGTACAGAGATAGAGTAGACCTTGAGGAAGGTCATAGGCTACTTTTTAACCGACCACATAAAAAAGAGGGTATGTTTTTACGCGATTAGTATTATAAGTCGGAAAAATGTCTGCCCTTTAAAAGTTGTATGTATTAACAAAATAATTCACGCGGGCTAAGCCGCGGGCGGACATCTAGTTACATTATAATTATTATTTTATGTGCACATTGTATAAATTATCAAGGGGCATTAATATTATTATATTACATTATTATTATTTCATGTGCACATAAAGTTTAGTGCGCTTTTACTTTCATAATTAAAAAAATACTACCAATTTGTCACACCAACTGACGGACGTAAAACGCGAATAAAAATTGGAGTAAACAGGAAATATGCGACACACCTGTGTTAGTAATACAGGAAGGATATAATAATAAAATACTCAGATACAAGGGCACAATAATCCCACGAGGTCTAAGATGAAAGTGCACTTTATTCGGTATCATTACATATTATAAAACAAAGTGACTTTTCTTGTCTGTCCCTACGTATGCTTCAATCTTTGAAACTAAGCAACGGATTTTGATGCAGCTTTTTTAATAGGTAGAGTGATTTAAGAGGAAGGTTTTTATGTATAAAACATTTATAGTATACCCGTGCGAAGCTGGGCGGGTTGCTAGTGTAAAATTAAGTAAAAAAAACCTTCGATATAGATTGACAATTAAGAGATAAAAAAATAATTTGCATGCAAAATTAGAAATTATGTAGAACTAGCTGTCCTGGCGAACTTTTTAGCGACCACGCTTAGGGTATGAAAATATACCTAAGTGTGGAAGTCCTTAGGCGGGATGTTGACTGATTTTTAGATCGGTCTCACTAGAGACACCCTTAGGACGGGGGCAACTAGCCCCACCCACGTAAACTCTGGCTGAGTACTCTGCTCGCCCACTAGCCCGGTGAAGTTGAAGAAGTCCTCAAGACGTACACAACAATTAACTTTCGAAAAAAAAATATACTAGCTGTTCCGGTCGACTTCGTTACGTTCTTTCGTTTTAAACGATTATCAGAACTACCCGATTTACATAAAAAACCATGAAAACGAAACTGTATCTCATCTCCTGATTCAAAACCCCACAAATTAATATTTGAGGAACTTCTATGTATGTGATTATGCACTTTTCAACTTTTTTAATTGATTAAAAAAAATACAGATAATGCATAAATGTCAATAATTACTTACAGTATTTGACAAAATGGACAACAAAATATGTTTGACATGTATTAAACATTTATTAAAAATTATTAATGTTTCATAATTATATATTCATTAAGTTTTTATTATTTTTAAGATGTATTCTGCTATTCGGCGTTAAATCCAACAAATCAAAAAGCAGAACTCGAGTTATAAGTATAACAAACTCGTCTTTCTTTTATATATATAGAAGATTATTGAAACACAAACATGAACAAAATGTTCACGTATAGAAATAGTCATAAAAATGTGGCAATAGACGAGAAAATCGTATCGGTAACAAGCCCATTTGAGTGGCAGCCCTTTTGTACGTGACGAAGCCGATGAATAGACGGAGGGTCGATTTTACTGGGCCAGCGAACCTAAAGACCAGTAGAGTTTATAGGGAATGACTGATTGGTACTACCCGGGGTATAAGAAAGCATTATTAGGAATTTAAAACTAAAGTTTATTATTATTTAGCCGGATATAATTATTTGTCCGGAAATATAAAATCAAAAATAAGACAATCACTTTCGGAAAAATACGTAGAAAGGGAAGTTTAAAAAAAAAATTAATCGGCTGAACCGATTATATTGCCAAAAGAATATAGATTATAATAATTTATTTTGGACAACGTTGGTGGTCAAGTTGTCAGCTTTTGATATTCCATTATAGTAGTCCATATCTCTTTGCTTTTTTGCCTTCCTGTATTGTTATTTAAAAACAATTAAAATTATGTAAGCTTATAAATAATAAATAAATAAATAATAATAGCGACTTGATGTATGTCTGAAACAAATGATATTCATTAGCTAGAACCAACATAATCCGGTTTTACCATGACCAAAACTTACCACCAGTACTTCTAACTGGAAATTTAAGCTGTAGGTATATATATCTAAATATATATATGCAGGTAAGAATGTTAAAACAAGCTTCACGATATCTCGCGCAAACGTGAGCCAAATACCAAACACTCTATCGTTCAAAGATATTTTTATATAAGTATTTTTGGGATTGCTTACTGATAGTAATCTAGTACTTGAAGAATTATCACCCAGTTTAGTTCAATATTCAATTTGAGATACCTTCAAACTTATGCACAATCACGAATGAATGCAGTGAACAATTTTACATACCAAGGTTCAATCTCTTACGCAACGTCTTTTGTCTTATTAGTGTAGACCAAATCTTACCAATAAACCAGATAACCCTACTGATGGACCAAAATTAAGAATAGACATTGGGTTTTGATGACAATGACTGATTAGCTTAGTGACGTCATACCAAACACAAAATGGTGGAGGGCTTAAGATGATTGATCACTTTTTATGCACCCTCATGATACGGGCATGAAATGAAAGGGTTTTTTAAGAAGAAAAATAAAATCACAAACTTTGCTTTTAATAACACTTTAACGCGTTCACGGTAAAAGTATGCCAGTATTTTGAACTTACGAATAAGTTACTTTGAATTAATAATAAGACCAGTATTGAATAGGAAGAAATGTTTGTATCTGTTTGTAATCTACACATTATGTTAATATTAGCTGATGTGATTAAATATTTTTTATTTATTTTTTATCACGAAGTAGAAAAAGAACATTCATCTTCATCAAATCAAATTTATTACGATAATTTTACCGGAGTTTTCTCGTTTTAAATTGCTTAAAGTTTATTATATATAAACTGCAATTTTTAATGCAATAAATAACAATAATTATGATATTCGTAATGGATTTTTTAATGTAATAATTTAATAAAAATGTAATAATTTCATAACTTTAAAAAAATCTTTTGAGGAAATTATAATACAGATGGAATAAGAAATAAAATAATATTGTTATAGGTACAAGTATTTATTTATGTTTTATGTGTCTAATATTACAAAACGTCCAATTAAGAGATGATACAGTATAACAGGGCGAGTTTATACTGAGCAAGAGAAATCTCTATCACCATTACTATACTATATATCACATATGTAAGTATATCGCAGCCTTAGTAATATACACAATAAAAAAAGTAGTTTTTGATGAATGGCGGTTAAAGATTCTGGATTCCAACATCGCAGCTTCTTTTTTTCAAATAATATGCTTATTATTTAAGTTATGATTGTAAAATTTGGGAGATTTTGTCTTTACGTCAGTGCCAACTGGTAAATAATGTAATTTTGTACCCTCAACATTAAAAATCATAGTTTACAAAAATGTTGACTTGACCTCTTGTAATATTGAGCGGACGATATATATTAGTATATTATAATTTTCATTTGGTGATCTTACAGTATGTCTGTCTGTCTAGCTGTATGTTTTCCTGTAAACATCTAAATAAACAATTAGAAGAGGCAACCATACGCGAGTAGACTCGTAGAACACAACTAGTTACAAAGTATCGAAAATTTAAAAAATGCGTCGATTGCTGTTGATGTAAAAGTGACGTCACTTATCGCAACGGGCCATAAAACCTTTCAGTTGACACCCGTATCACAGGAGTTTTTATGAAAATCATAAATCGCCATTTTACAACGATAATATTGGATTTAAAATGGCGGCATATATATGATACAAGAATGCGAAAATATGTTGTGCTGCTTGTTTTCAGCCGCTTGGACCTATTATTTTTTAAATAACTTCAATGTACAGGATTCACTTTTCTACAGTTTTATTAAAATATGCATATTGTATAGATATCATAATTCAGTCTTAAAAGTGTGAGCTAAACTAACTCTCACGCTGATCAACTACTTTATAATATTTGCTATTTTATTATACCTAAAGCCAGAATTCTACTCTAACTGGAACGTAGACACACCAACGTGGAGGTCGCTCGTCTGTCGTCTTTCGTCGTGCTTATACCCAGAGTGGACGAGATATATGGCTGCTTCTTAGAAGAAACGGCGTTTAGTAATAGATACAAGAATAAATTTAATAAACTCTTAGACCCCGAAGTATAAACATCAATGTTCATCACACAAATGCCTGTCCGGTCGGGAATCGAACCCGAGCCTCGCAGCTGCGTTAGTGTAAGTTAGTGGCGTTAGGCGTGTACACTAACCCCTCGACTAACGGGGCGGTTGAATATACTACGTCTATGACTTCATCGCGATAGCACATACATATTCTCAGCGTTATTTTATAATTTGTTAAATTCAAAAGCAAATTATTTTTTAGGATTCCATACTCGAATGGTAAAAATAGAACCCTATTACTAAGATTTCCTGTCCGTCTGTCTGTCTGTTTTTCTGTTTGTCACCAGTCTGTATCTCATGAACTGTGACATACATAAAGTTGCCGCTATGACAATAAATACTAAAACCAGAATAAAATAAATATGAAAAGGGTGCTCCCGCACAACAGATGGGATCTTTTTACCATTTTTATAGATACGGGAACCTTTGTGCGTGCGTCCGACTCACACTTGGCCGGTTTGATTACTTTTACAGGCATTTCACAAACAGACAACAGGGTACTTAACAGCCCACGTTGATACTATAGGAACAAGTCGACTAATTAAGCTTATTTTAAGTTGTCTCATTTTTAC
>DVZL01004858.1:0-12538 GCA_018236625.1 Lasaia peninsularis
TTTTATGGCAACCCATTTTTAATATATTCTCTAATATACATACTAAATTTGTTATATAACAAATTTTATTCTATTATCAGCTCGGTGAAGGTCGGCTTAGGTTCGGATCTTCTACTATATGTACATAAATTTTCTAAATTCTAATATATTAACATGTTCACAGAGCTCTAAAGTTCTTTATCGATATTTAACAAATTCTGGCTCAATTTTTTGAACGTGATGAACGTGAAAGTGATAAATGACATATCATTAACTTGACCAACAAAAATCTTTTTTTCTTCATTTTTATCTATTTATTGGAGATTGTGAGTAGTAAGATTTGGGAATATAAGGGTCGTTAGCGGTTAAGGTGCTTATATTTATGAGTTAAGTACTCGTGTGTTAGACTGATCTATTACATTTGAACAAATGATATTGATAAAAAGTTACCTAGCTATTGAAAATTTTATTTTTAACATGTTCTATATTGTACATAATATTATTATATAAGAATATAGATATTTTTTTATAATAAGAGAAAATATTGGCAGGAAGTAAAATCTTTTAACATACTTTGTTTTCTTTTACACATCCTATTATAGATTTCATTCGTTTTAAAATATTGATATGTAAATTATAGACAACATACAGCGCCCCGGTAATGACGTCGGGCCCTCGTGGTGTGATATATGGCTGCCGGAAGGTGGAAATATCCGACAGTTAGAAAGAGAAATAAGATTGTAGTACAGAATCTGACTTTCTCGAATAATACGCTTGCGCTTTAAAAAATATTGTTTTTTCAAATAATAAAATTAAATTAACGTTTAAGCTATGAAATATACGTATGTTATATTTTTAAATTCATTTACAAATACCGTCACATCGTTATACGACGCTCACTTTTCTCGCTACTTGTATAGGTACGCGAGAAGAGAAAAATAAGGTACCACAATCTTCTTTCTTTTTTTAACGCGCGGACAGATTGAAGGAAAACAGGGAGTTTTTTCTATACCTCTGATATTTCTGAGGGGCATGTACATACTCGCTCTCCATTTAATAGCCTCTGATCCTTCATCTACGAATATGTGAAGATATGGGGTGAAGAGAAGTAACAAAGTACCTGGAATTCGTCCTTAATACGTCTGGTGGCATTGACCACATGGTGTAACGGAGTCTAACACAAGCAACGCTGTCATGGCATCATGTCTAATACACACTATAAAACGAAGCAATGGACTGATTATTAGGGGCCGAAGAAATGGAAAACCAATATAGAGTACAAATATGAACAGACTCTGGGTTTCCAC
The DNA here is from genome assembly GCA_018236625.1 of Lasaia peninsularis. NCBI lineage: Eukaryota > Metazoa > Arthropoda > Insecta > Lepidoptera > Riodinidae > Lasaia > Lasaia peninsularis. Next base: position 1,287 of record DVZL01004858.1, read on the forward strand.
GTTTAAATGTTAACCGAACTGGTGCTGATGATTATTTATGGAAGACTTGTTCACTGTCTTATCCCATAAAAGCGGTTCTCCAGATGGTGATAGACAATCTTGGCCTGAAGACACCACAGACGTTGTAGTGGTGTTATATCATAATGTCACCACAGTTCCTGTGGCGTCATTATTATATTTATGGAAAATCTACATCTACTTGTTGCATTGACAAGCACGTTTATTATAGATATTTCAAAAAAATACACAGGACCTTGCGTTTTCGTTTCCCATTAACCAACACTCCACCGGTATGCAAATAATACGAATAAACAATAGTTTTAACGCAGAAAGAAATATTGAAACGATTCGAATATTTCTTAGAGTAGGTAAGGTCAGATCGAGACAAGATTGATACTGCCAATAGACTAATACTTTAATAAACCGTGTAGAATAACACTATCTGCCTCCTGGCAGGCAATAAGCGAGTATAGGTTAAATGGTTCATAAAGACATTCCAACAAGATCATTGGTAAACAAAAAAATATTTGGCGAACTCCCGCCAAAACATATAGTATTGTGGGACTCGATCGAGCAGGATGTGTTCTGTGATTTATAACTGGAGTATCATTCCAGGACTAGGAGTGCAGTCTAGTTCTGCCCAACATGCTTCGGTTGCGAGACAAAACTTACGTTGAGTGAATTGTGTCTTGCTCCATCCAGTTCCACGATACTGTTTCTTGGTGGGAGTTTGCATTTATTTTTGTTTAAATATGTAAAAAACAAAGTAACGCCCGATTTGTTTAACATCACTGGTGGCAAAGTGCTCTGCATCAACTTGCTCAGATAGCACTATTCATCCGGGGAGTTGAGGGCATCCGGACCGGAGGGTAGAATATGCGATGAAACCAAGACTTCTCTATTACCATCAGGAGAGTCGAGTCGCTTCTCTGTCTTATTACATTAAAAAAATCATATGTATGTATCTCAATTTATAAGGAATTTCTATGCGAGGAGAAATTAAAATACAAAAAAATGTTAGAGAAATTTATTTTCAGTCTTTGGAGTAGCGCTTTGCAAACACTTTTTCATACATAATAACAAATTATGTAAAAGCATTATTAAATATATACATACCGCATAACATTTTAATGCAAACATGAAATATACAATGAAGTTTAAATTTCCGTAGTATTTAATTTGCCAAATACAATTTATTATACTCATTGCCTCCTAAATGTAGAAAGAAAAACTTATATGGTAACATTATTTTTTACAGATTTTGTACGATTCAAAAATACACTTAAACAATGAAAAGTATAGTAAATAGTCGACAAACCGAACCCTATAGGACCATTGTATATTTCATTGATCTACGATCGAACGCAGAGATGTCAATTATTTCATTAGTCAGTAATCTGAGACACAGGAGCGCCTCCGCTAAGACGAGCGCATTAACAAAAGCACAAACTAACTTCTCGAGGAGTCGTTATTTGATCACTCACTTAGATTCGAATTATACTAGATAAACATAACTTTTTATATACAAAAAAAAGTTGAGAGGTATTAAGGGACACCTGGATGGAACGAAGTTTACGATTATTTTTTGTAATTCCTTCACTAGTTAATCGATAATAAAAAAAATAATCGTCGCGACACCACTCTGTTCAATGCGAAACAGAAATGAAAATATCTTGCTTGCTTTCTATAAGAGAGAGAGGGACAGACAGAGGAACGTGCGCACGCCGCACAGGTTACGATAGCAAAAAAGTGTCGTTACAACTTTTCGTGTGTTTTTTTCCGTCTAGCCCACTCTTAGAACGCGCGATAAGGAACTTCGTTCCAATTGTATATTATATATAAACCTTTTTATATATGATTAATATAATCATGTTGTGAATGATAATTCTAACGTTAATTAACGTCTCTGCTCGCAACCGTTAGTGTTATAACACGTAAAATAAAAACACAATGGTAAACGAGTCACTTTTATTTGAGATCGGTGCGGGTTAACAAAAACTCTACATTATTTTACACCTAGTAGTTTATTCGTCACAAGGTTATATGGGGCTTAATAAAAAAACATAATCTGTCACAGACATGTAACTTAATACTAACTTACGTTACTACTTGGGCGACGGTGACGCTTCAACACATTGTGAACTTATATATTAAGCAGTTACTTCATGTGCAAAACTTGTTTTAATGTAAACCAAATATACTTTCATGTAAAATCCTTTAACTGTTCAAACTTTAATATATTGAAACCTATTACATCCGTAGCATTAAGTTTTGAAAGAAAAATGGCTGACCTTTTTATAGATTAATATTTTCTGTAGAAACATAATATATTTGCAAATCCTATTAGTGATTTAATGCATTTTGTAGAGTTATTCAGATTGTTATCTACCGCCTTACCCATTTATTCCAAGATAAATACATTGCTCAGCAACGTCATGATCCAGTTTGTCGTTTATTGCAGCCGGTGAGCTTACTTTGTGCGTTTTGGTACTGCAAATTTATTTGTTGTATATTGTGTTGGTAATTCCGGTTCCACCTTGATCAATACAAAATATTAACATTGATAATTTTACACTATGTTTTCATTTTCTTATCTATTATTGCTATAAATTAATATTGCGAAGCTATTATAAAAAAAAATTATGAATACAACATTCTGCAAATTTACAAACTTGTTTAAGTGTCCCCTGACAAAAATTACATTTAGATTAATAATGTTTATTTGTTTACAAACCATTATAGCTTACATTTTTTAGGATAAATTATATAGTTTAAAATAGAAGACAACACACTGCAAAATATGTGAATATTACAAACACATTATAAAACAAACTCGTAATTGTCAACATTTACGTAATATCTGTGAGGTATCTTGGAAAAATGCACCGAGTAAAAATAGTAAGATAATATTTAATCGTAGCAGATGTCGTTAGATTTGTAAAACCAGTTAATTAGGGAAACTAATAGATTAAAATTAATACTAACACTGGCTTTTCTCACAAACAAATTAGCAACTTAACTAATGTTACAAAACACTCACTGATTTATAAATAATTAAAGTGAATTCGCAAACACACTAAGCTAAATTTTACTATATCTATCAATATATTCGCAGATCGAATTTGTCAAGTTTATTACGTGTTTTAACCTGACGATTTGTAATTTTAATACATGCAAAAATCACTCGACAAGAGTAAAACAAAGATCATGTTAAATGGCAGTATTTAACATAGTTCTATAGGGTATAGAGCCCGACGACACTTGTTACAGCGCTAGGTCAATGTACTGAACTTTTGAACAAAATATCGACATTTCTTAGCTTTTTTACAAGTGAACATAATATTTAAGATTCCACAAAACCCTATGTAATATAAAAATCGTTTGTATTACATAATACATATAAGTTTTTGCTAATTGCCTCAGATTATAGGGTATATTATTAAACACACTGAAAAATTCTTGTTACAAAATTATTCCTATCAAAACTAACAACTTTCTACAAAATTTTTAAAACTTAATTTAATAATTAAAAGGAATATTAAACTTTTTCTGTAAAATTAAAGATTTCCAATAAAAAATGCTAATTTGAAAAATGTTTTAAAAGAAACAAACAATTCACAGTAAAATACGAAACTAAAAATATTAATTAGTTGTAATTTAATTACAAATTAAACTTACTATTATTTGGTATACAATACAATATTGATTAGCTTAAATGAACTACTATTACCAAAAAAAACTTAAAACGCACAAAATGTTTATATCAGACATTTTCATTTTTATGATATAATAAAAACTAGTACAAGAGCTTGCGACAATTTATGCAAACTAATGAAATTAGATTTGGTATTATTTAGTAGGTTATCTAAAATAAACCTCATAATATATTTTCTTCATCAATATTCATCATGCCTATGTAGGGATATGTTGCAGTAAAACATTTTCAATTTCAACATAAAACATCAATTAAAAAAATATAATATCTCACTGTACCAATGCTAATTAGAAAAGGCATCAAATAACACAGAGTTAGTCCTCCCTACTATATGTAATGTATTTTGTGTGAATAATTACAATTTTTTTGACATTTAGGGTCAATTAGAGAACTATTAACTTTAATTATTTTACAAAATATAAAAATGGAAACCATAATTATACTAAATGTTTATATAATTCACAGTAAATTAAGTATTGTTTACTAAGACAACACAGTAAAATATACACATAAACACCATCCAGGGATATTTTGTATAAAGTTCATAAACTCAAAGTACATAGGTATTTAAAAATTTTTGATGAAATTAAATTAAATTTTAACATGAAATTGTTTACGCAAAATAATAAGGTTTTTTTTTATTCTGAAGTATAGTCAGATAAATTCGCTTAATAAAAAATAAACACACTTTATATGTTATCTTCAATAAATTTTGAGATAATTGAGTAAATTCAAAATATATCTAGACAGTGTTGATGTGTTTATATTTTTAAAATAACATTTAAGAAAAAGCACGTGAATGGATATCCATTTCGTAAGGAACATGTTACGTTTTCAAAGTTATAAGATTGTCTTATCGAAGAAATAAACAAGATATTATCATTTTTATGTGTCCAGTAATATGGTCTGCTAAACATAGTCACAACTCTTATGCTGATTGAGAGAGTAAACATTCATTTTTTTTGTTGCATTTAATATCTCTTAGTGCGATAAAAAACACTTAAGTTCGAGAAGCTCCTTGGTACATGGCGAGGGCCGAACTTCGACTACCGAAAATGGAAATCCAGAGCGCGTACCACCAGGCCACTGAGGCGATAGTGCGGTAGATATGTATCGAAAAAGGTTTTGACTTAGATATTTTATAATATATAATATATTTTCAAACTATTTTGATAAAGGCGTCTGTCAAAACACATACTTACGGTTTCATAAGAACCGCTTATATGGCCCATGTGTATTAAAATATTTTATCTTTTTAAATATTGTTTAAGCACTTCAAATATAAAACACAAATATGATCATCAAGTAATATTTACAGATTTTTCTGTTTTATTTTGTAGGGGACACTTAAATTAATATTTATTATAAAGGAGATACACACACACCTTTTAAGTTTATAATGTAACACCAAGATATATTGAAAAACGCTTAATAAAAAGTACATAAAGCGTGCCCATATCTTTATTAACTATAAATATATTTTTTGAAATACTGTATAATAAGTGATCCTATTTTTTACATAAATATTTGATGTGCAACTCTTTTGGCATAATTAAAATGCATTTAATTTTGGTGAAATTACTAAGAAAATTAAAATAATTTTATTTTCAGTTTCTATAAATTCTACATCTTTAAATCTCGACTTTAGAATAAGGGTACTTAAAAGAATATTAAGTAAATCATAGGTATCAATGGATGTAGAAATTTAAAATCACTTATTGGACAGAATTCAGATAACCTGTATCTAATTACTTAAAGTAATAAAGTGATACAATAATAAATGCTTAAAAAAACGTAAAGTTATCGCAAGACGACTGTGAGTCGGCTGGCCGCCACCATCTTGTTATTGAACTTCTTCTTAAAATTCTCAGCAGCGAGTGTCGTCTTGAATGTAATTTTAGCGCTGCGTTCCGTTTTATCCAAACTTAAACTCTGCAACATTAATTCCGTGGCGTTCACGTCATCAGCTCTTTGACTATAATTAGCTAATACTATGCTTAAAGTTAAGTACATATATAATAATATTACTTATAATTAATAATATATTTGGTTTTTTGTGCAAAGCAGGTCTTAAAAATAAAGGAAAACAATTAAAAAATATCTATTATCTGCAAAACAACTGTTTTAAGGAAACATTCAATTGTAAAAAATATCCGAGTCTCATTAAATACAGTAAGACAGATTTAATATCACAATGTTGAGAAGTAGAGTGTACAATAAACTTGTGCACAAACTTAATTCATTATCTGTAATCACCCAAACATTTAGCACTCTTAGTAATTTAGGGGCATAATTAAAAAATTAGGGTATTTGTGTTGTTGTGTGCCCATTTATGACGAAAACACAAATACCCTCACTTTTTGATTGTGCCCTTATATTACTAGAGTACAAATTGTTTGGATCTTTTGTAACAATATTTTGCCTAAGCCCAAACACAAAATTGAAGAAACATATTGTTTTTAAATTATTGCATTTGGATCATATATGTAAGGGATTTAATTTAAATCAATATTACATTACTTAGAGGTCACTATTATATATAAGGTTATGTTATATATTAAATTTAAATTCTCCTAGCAATAAATTATGTTGTAGAAGTCTTATTTGATATATCACAATTGCAATTATCTATTTGAAAATCACACGCATAACAAATCAAATATAAGATGCATAGTATACTTTCTTTTACTAATTGGAACATATATAAAATATAATCCATCCGTACGAGATATATTTGAATATTTCTGTCTCGTTGTGATATTTTCTTCCTTTACCATGTAACTATTGCTCGTAGAATGTTGTAAATAACAACATTACCATAGACATTCATCGACTATAGGGTAATTAAGTTCAATTATTATGATTTGACATAAATGTGTGAACATTCCTTATATAAAAGATACATAGTTACACTACACGAGCAATGCAATCTCTGTACTATATATTTACAGGCATCATTGTAACCATCCAATTATAGATAGATAGCTGTTTACTTATAGCTAACACAAGAATTTATATTGTTACTTGGCAGATTAAGTTGACAGATAATAAATATATAAACAATACAATTTATAAAAAAACCGTTGATAGTTAAAATTTTTATGAGTATTGATTTTTTTAGAGGTGCTTGGACTTTAATAAATATTTAAAATGGCAACTAGAGAAAATATACTTATTAATTGTGACCATTGTATACGTTATTGTTTTATATTATTTTGTATTAAATGTACAGTACATAATATCTCCAATTTTATTATATAAACTATAGAAAGAAAGATAGTTTATGTAGAATTATTTGCCTATTTTTTAATTTCCTTCAATATAACAACTGCAAAAGTGTGATCTGAAAAAATTCGTTTTCACTGCCAGTACTTTCAGTATTAAATAATACTATGATTGGATAAATACAAGATATTTAGTTAAGTTGTAAAACTTCTAGCAGAAATATAAAATGTAAATTATATAACGCTGCTTTCGTACTATAGGGGCACAACTCGAAAAACATGATTGTTGGGAAAACGCGTTTAAAGACTTTTGAGCTCGTATATTTTCACAAAATCGGTCATAAATAAATTAAAATATTAATAGCAAATTTATAAAACATCACAAGAGAATGTCCATTAATCATGAACTATTTGTCACATATTGACTTTATCCTAGTACTATTAATATAGATATAAAAACGTTTATTAAAAAATCCTATTTAGTTGTGCTCTTATATCATAAAATTAACATGTCTCTTATGGACATTATTTAGACTTAAGGCCATATATTCTATACTGATAGATGTACATATTTATTCTATTAGGAAATGGATCTCTGTATTAGTAATCGTTGAAATAAAATCATTATTACTTTCTTCATCTACAGACACAATACTAAATTGCTCCTTATATTTCAGAAACCGAGACGCTTCACTCAGAAATGTGAAAGAGACACAAATAGCTTTCGCGGCTCCAAAGTATACTCTGACTCTTTCTGTCAAGAACATCATGTAGAGTGTTGGGTTTGTGCCCATATATAATAAAAACTCGAAATCACAAAATTTTGAGATGTGCCCCTATATTAGGAAAGCTGCAATAATATTATTAAGACAATAACCATTCTACAAAAAATATCAAGTTGAGCATTGTCTTTGAATACAATAAAGTAATACATTTATTTTTAACATGGAAACGGGTTCTATATAAACTATAAATATCACAAAAAAATCACAATTGTCAATTCAGTCTTCATATTTGTACTCATTGTTGTTTGATACAACTAAAGTATATTATATTGTACACAGATGGACTGGTTACATGGTATATTTGATGGTAATATGGTCATACACTTAACAAATAAAACGTTTAAAGAAGTTTCCGAAAATTTGTGAATAAATCTCTAAAAAATGGTTTAAAAAACAAAAGTTGTGCTAAAGATTTTTCTAACAGGTGTAGAATAAAATCAAATTATTGCACAAATAGTGACATAACACACGTCACGTTTACGATTTGTTAAAAAAATAGATAATATACCAAGATATGTTAAAATGTATATAGTTTTGTAACCATAATCGTTACTAAACTAATTATTATTTGAATATGTCGTCTTACCAGTCAATCTGTATATTAAAAAAATTAAAATACGACAATGCTTAAGATATTTTAATAGTTGACTTTTTAAAAGTAAAGATATTTAATAATCATTATATTATTCTCAATGAAAATTTGATGCACAATAAAGAGTTATTCTATTCTATTTGATACCACTTTACAAAGGTCTATTTTTTCAATGAGATTAACTATTAGTTAGTCTCAAAAAGATAATCGATATTAATAAATAATCTGCTTCTTTTAATATTACTGTAAAATATGTATAATGCTCAGAATTTGTACAAATCCATACATTCGTGGACTAAGTAGCAAATATTTTTTTGAATAATAGGTATTTAAAAAACCCACAAAAAATATTAAATATCAATAATTCGTAATTAAATAATTTATTTTTTTATTGTTTATTAACTCAATAAAGTTACTCCAAGCATATCGCAATGTATTATTTGTGTTGTGTAAGTCAGTCTTATTGCAATAACTCCATGAGTCCAATAAGTATAAACTCAATAGTCAACGGTTATGAAGTATTGTCGTACTGTAACTTAATCTACTTATAAGTAACTTAACATAATACAATAGATACATACATATGTTATACAGTATCACAATATAAATTCCAGCGGGTGCTTAATATTAAAACGGTATATTAGAAACTATATATTAGAATAGATATCACAGAATAATTAACTACCTAATTTGGGATTTAGTTTAAAATATATTGTAAATTTCATTCATTCAATTCATGGCATAGCACTTTGGCTTGAGAGATCATTTTGATAATCTATGAAAATTCACTATAAACTTTGTTTTTTTTTCATGCCACATTTTACTATTATGTACTCCTTTCAATATAATTTTTAAAATTGTTTGTTATTTTGCTTCACTTAAAGCAAAATCAACGAATTTATACAAAATTTTCAATGATTAAAACTGGTATTTACATAATGTAAAATAAGAATTTAACTATTCCAAATGTGTTTCTAGACTTAAGTTTTGTATAGTTCGCAATGTTAAAAAAATTGCAAGTTTTTATCTAATTCACTGATATGCCAACATACAAGCCAAACCTTTTATTTAGGCTAGAGATTTAAAATTTCTCATACGACGTTGGCTTTACAATAAGTAATGATTTTTAAAAAATTCAACCCCCAAACATTTTAGGTAAAGAATAAAAATTTGTATGAATTATAACTACTAGGATTAAATAACTTTAACCGCGAGCAACTGCTGGTATAATATCCTTGTTATCCTTTTAAACAAACATGCAATCCGTTCATTTTAATAAAAATACCTTCATTCGTAATATTGAATGTGAAATTAATCTGATAAATAATTTGGAATTGTAATTTTAAAATCGTAACAGAGTAATTCAACCGTTTATTTCTAACAGTTATAATTTAATGAATAATATGCACAAATATTTTTTTCAGTGTTATAACGTTATTGTGAAGAAAAGTTTTGACGCAGCTAAATATAAATATATTATTGTTAAATAAACAATTTATTAAGTATTTCAGTAGGCACCAGTTAACACTAAGCACCCGCTTCATCCGATTAGTTACCTGCATATCCGATCCGGCCAACGTAGTGAGTCGCGTGTCCGTCATACCGTGCGGCAGGTTGGTGACGACGGCCACGTTGCCGATATCTTCATCTAGTATTTTGTCATCATCCGATTCACTGTCGTATTCTATTTTTGGTTCTCTGCGTTTGTCGTCGATGGCCGTACGAACGGCTCGACTGAATATACCCGGGTTGGGTTTTGACGGGTCGGGTTTCTCCATTCGCGAGAATATCGGTTTGTCTTTGGTTGGAGTTTGAGTTACGCTCCTTTGTAATATGACCCGCCGGTTTGTGAACGTTTGGGATTTATCTGTTTTGTCTTTTTCAGTCTGGAAGGGGAGTTTAGAAATAAAGTTCATTTAAAATATTAAATGATTTTCAATACATAGTTGTCCCGGTTGACTTCGTACCGTCAGCACTAATGGTTATAAAAATAGATGTTGACCAAATCTCAGACCTATGCACACAAAGTTTCATGAGAACGGAAAGAGTTGTCCGTCTCCTCATTCTAAGCTACCTTCCCAATAATTTTTAGCCAAATCGGTTCAGTCTTCAATGAAAATATAATTAAAGTAGTAGTTACAGTTGAAGCATAGTTAATGCATATGACATTAACAGAATATGAAAATAATCTAAAATATATGTTGACTTGAAGCAATGGACTTCACATGTAGCTCAATTGGCCGTTAGGATAAGATGAAGGTGTGACATTTTTATAGGAATATCATAATAATATAGACATATCTCGATATTATCAAAATTATTTGTAAATCTGTATTTGTATACAAATTATACCTTCATAGTTTACACAAACTGATCTAATATTAATGTAAAGAAATTACATGCTTGTGTTATTGGTGTTAGTTAATCAACGACAACAATACATAGAAATACTTAAGTAGATACCACACTAACTTTTATTGACCCAAATCTGAAAAAAACACTGTTCATCACACTAATGTCTGCTCTCGTCGGGAATCGAACCCGAGCCTCGCAATTGCTCGGGGACGTTGAGCGAGTAGGCTAACTCTTCTACCAATGAGGTGGTCATATATTCAATAATCTTGAAAAGAATTGACATTTGTGCTGATATCAATATATTAAGACAATGCTGGTAACTCTGCTGCCGCCATTTAAATTTATTGCTATATTCTTTCAATGGAAGTAAAACAAAATGCTTTTAGTCGTCAGATTAGTTTGTATGTAACATTTCTAAATACACTAATCTATAACTCAGAATATTTCGATTAAAAGCCGTATATGTTGAGCTAAAGGTTCTCCCTTCCTCCCGTTAACCAGAAGGCAACACCGGGTCGAGGTTCGATCTCCCGGGAGATAGCCCCCAGTGTTAGCGTTGTAGAAAATCCCCTCCGTATAAA
>DVZL01004859.1:0-12537 GCA_018236625.1 Lasaia peninsularis
GGTAGACTTGCACATAAGGTCTAACAGCCCGACCACAGGGCAGCGGCGCACCTACATCTATGGTGTCTATAGGCCACTGTTGTCTCTTACCATCCGGAGACCCGTGTGTCTGTTCGCTGTCTTATACTATAAAAAAAATATGGCTACTGTTTCAGAAACTTGAATTATCAACAAAAATAAGTAGTTTACTTTGACGTCGATTTTTATAGTCTGACTGCATTTGTATTATAATATTAAAGTCAGTTAAATAATAATGTAATATTTTTACTATTACTAAATACTAATAAAAATAATGTACCATCGCATTATCGTCGGATTTATTCGTAGATTTTATGGAATGTCTTACATTAAATATGCCCCTAAAATAATTTAGGGGCATATTGAATGCAAGACAATCGCTCTGAAAAATACACTAAATATTAGAAGCCTTTTTTTCACGTGAGGAAAATCCTAAATTATCCCTGATGAACACAGCAGCCTACGTGTAGTAGAATATACTTGAATTTTTTCTTTAATATTTAAAAAGTAAACCTATTTAAAGGTTGATTATTTTATGCAAGATTTTATGTTTATTAACCATCATAAAAGCTGCAAATGTTAACACGTGATATTTATTTTAAGGAAACGTTTAAAATTCAAAAAGATTACACATTAAGGCGTCAGATGTGAAAATCCTAGAAGCAGAAGTTAATTAGTTTATAGACTTTTTACGAGTTCGTTGTCTTTGTTGTATAAACAAGTCAAATCTATTTGTAAGACGAAAGGGATGTGTGTAAAAGGGTTGTGTTTATGCAATTGGTCATAAAGAACACAGGTATTATTTTGTTACTTGTTATATGTTTCACATTATTTTAGGTGTAAAAGGAAGTAAATAATTGCTGCATATTAACATAAACAACGCCAGACAGTATAGTTAGAAGTACACTACACTAAGGAAGGATTTCTCAAATTTCAACACAAATAGGGTTGAAAGTTTGTATGAATAGTTTCAAGCCGTAGGAAACAGCTATTATTTTATATTCTAGTTTTGAAAAATGTAACCTAGACCATCCCTAACGAACATTTTCATTTTTTAATGATGTAATAGTTATTATTTGATTATATAATTCCGACTATTTTTTTTTTTGACAGATTACACAAATTGATCTAACCCCAAAGTAAGCCAATTAAACGCTTGTGTTATGGGTGTTAGTCAACGATACTAAGACATAGAAATACTTAAATACATACAAGAATTGTTTTATTTAAGTATGAAATTTTTTTTTATCCTATAGCAAATATATTTATAAAAATAGTCGTCTTCCAGATCTACGGCTAATAATGACGACACAGATTTCTCACACAAGCCAATAATCTCTAAAATTTATAACATAATTAAACAAAATAAATAATGTGAAAACATTGGACAATAGAATCTCATGTACTCTTTATAACGTATCCTTTGAGATAAAATTTGAAAATGAATTAATGACTAAAATAATGTGAAATCAGACATCATTGTTATCTGTTGTGGGACAAGTAAGAGAACCTCTTCGCATATTTACAACTAAAGAAACAACTAGTCACAAGTTCTTCAAAAATTGTATAACTTAAACGCAAGTAAAACTGCAAAATCCAACTTCAGCTTTATCACCATGTTGAAAATAAATAACTTAGTTTTTGTCATACTTCAAAAACTAGTATATCAATCGCCCTTATGAGACCACCTTTGAGGTATGATCATACAAAATCATCGAAATCCATTTTAAATAAAAGGAGTATGTAATCGCGTAACAAAATACAACAACAAAATACAAAAAGTTGCCTTTACATTTAGAAATCGGTTGAGAATAACAAGTCTCTGCAGTAATAATAGTACTGTATACCTTTTATAAGGAGAATTCACTACATTTAGCTTATTGGACGAATAAATAAAGCTGGGGCGCTACCATCTCTGCCCCGTCTCCATATAAATTAACCTCAATTGAGGACCGTGGAGGCGCTTGGCTGATTGAACTCAGTGTATTCTAAACTACCAGTAAATGCTTTATACAGTCTTCCTGCCATTTATATAAATGAACTCTTGCGGAGAAAGCATATTTTTCAAGCATTCAAATATAATAGAATAATATGCTTGTAGGTTGGTGATTTGTAGGGAGAGAGAGAAAAGAAATTCAATAGAATAGAAAATATTTTATTCACCTATTACGAGCGGTTCTTGTGACATATATAATTCTAAAATTTACCCACCGGATTGGAACACGGTTACTCACTGAGAAGATTCGGCAAAAGAAACTTAGCGGGCTTGTCTTTTTTTTCTTATTTTAAATTCTACAACGATAAGAGATTGAAGGAGGAGCAATCAATCCCAAGAATTTTTATCATACACATATTCTGCAATATTATAATAACCGTTTTATATAATGTAGTATATTTTTTATATTTATTTAAAAGTAGATCTTTTATATGGTCGGGAAGTTTATTGTAAAATGAAGGGAGTACTTATTCTAAATGTTTATCTATCTTTACTATGCTAAGCATTTATCCATATCATTTTTGTTACGCAATTACTTCCATCAATTCCCAACGGATTTTGATGATTCTTATTTCGTAAGACAGGTTATACTTGAGAGGTGATACAACATACGTTTTGTGGCAATTAATTCAGCACTTTTTATAATATTAGTTAAAAAGTCATTTTCTTTGAAAGCATAATGAATTTGAAGTCGGTTTTGCACTTTTACTGCGATTAAATTAATTTTATACCGATTTAATCTTTAGTAATTGATTTAAAAGATAAAATATCTTTAGAATAAATATCATTCATCTAAGTCATCGCAGTGAATTTAAAGGAATTTTCAAGGGAACATGAAATTTCATTTCGCAATCCGTTTCACCGATTAGCAGTAATGGACTTCATTGAGATAAGCGTCTTGTACATAAATTAAAGGTGCCAAACCTTCAACAGTACACTTGAATATCAGTGTGAAAGCTATAAAGTGTTCTCTGTCCAGATCCTGATAAATTCGGTTGAATTTTCAAAAGCGAAATAAAGTGAAGTGAAAGGAAGAAAAGTGAAATTTCTTAGGTTACGAAACAAAAAGTACGTTAAGAGTGTGAGTGTGTAGTGCTTAATAGAGTCCCAATATACTACTGTTTGATGGGAGTTTACAGAACAATTCACATATTTTAGTTTAGAAATATACAGCTAATTACTGCAACTAATTTTTTATAGAAGTGGAGGCAAGTCGCTGATGAACACAACACCAGGAGTATCACGGATACGTTGCCGACCTTTTGGAAATGAGTATGTTCTTTTCTTGAAGCTTGCTAAGTTGTATCCGTTTGGAAATACCACTAGTAATTCGTTCCACACAGGCAAAAACTATACCTCTGGCCACATTTTAAAAAAAGAGGAGGTTAATTCCGAATAGATTATGATGATTCTGCTTTCACATTATTAGTGGTTTTAGATAAATCTTATGATAATTGATTCTGTACTTTGAGTTCCAAAATTTAAGAATCCATTAACCTAGAAAGACAAGCAGATACTGAAATATAAGTCGGTTTTTGCAATTTTACTGCGATTAAATTAACTGAATTCGAGAAATTAAAAGAAATTATAAAAGTCTTTCTAAGTGCTAGTATTATTCATGAAAATTGAGTTGTCTCTAGACCATGATTGTCTCTTACCATCTGGAGAGGCATGTTCTTGTTCGCTGTTTTAGCAAATTAAAATATTATTACCCAATTTCAAAGATACCTTTAAAACATAAAGTTCCTAAAGTACTAATAAAATGCATTTACGCAATTAAATTCAAATTTTCTCATTTATTTTATAGCTCCATGCTGACTTTTTAAAAGTCTTTAACATTGCAAATTATTTTTACGACTTTTCAACTTTCCGCTTTCGTAACATCAGTTGTTTTTAAAATGAAGGTTCTTCATTCATCTTCATTTTTTAATTTGTTTTTTTTAAATACTAAGTCAATTAAACATGGGTTTTGGTAATTCTTGCAAGATATGTCACACTTCGGAGATTCCGTGTATTATATGGTAATTGCTTCAGCGGTATTAAAATCTAAAACCTTGACATGATAATGAAATTGAAGTCGTTTTTTTTTGCGATTTCACTGCGTTCGAATTATGAAAATTTCTGATAGCTACATTAATATGTCTCGAATGTTTAATATCAGTAGTTGTTTCTGACTTTCCCGTCAATATTTGGAGCTAATAAACGATACTTACTGCCTGAAAGACAGCAATAAAAACTATGATACAGCATAAAGAGTATCAAAAATCAAAAGCTATTTTTTTTACAACTGAATAGATTTATTTGCAAATGTATTCATCATAGACATCAAACGTAATAAATATCAAACGCCGACCCCATGTAAAACCAGAATCACCCAGAAGCAGATGCGATAGACGTTTATTTTCACATTGGATGATTCGTTTTATGTCGTTCATAACGAACCAGTGAATTATTCGTGTAGATTTTAAGCAAATATGTACACAAGATTTTAGTAAAATTTAAATATTTACGCCCATTTATTGTTTGAATGAATATTTTAGTTTTAGTTTTAATAAGCAAAAAGAATATTCTTCCCTAATAAAAATCTTTCACAAATTCCTTTTATTTATTTTGTATGTTAGTAAACGTATAATTGTAAAAATATCATTAAGTAGCACCGAATATAGCAAGAGAATCATTATAGTTATTGCAGCATTCAATCATCAAAATCATCTATATTAAAATGAACTTAACTTGAAATAGATGAGGATTTTTTTTTTACAAATTGGAAGGTCATACTCTACTAAGTAATTGTTTTCATTTAAGATTCTTATTAACATTACCAATTATTTTTATATTTTTACTAAACAAGCGTAAATCCAGAAAAATATTCAAACGTCCTCATTTTGGTAGTCTAAAAATCTAATTGTGTTTCGCAAATAACGTAGAGCGTAAAGAGATTTTGTCATCCTATTAATTCTTGGTAGAGTCTTGGACTTCCTTATACTCATAAATAACGACGTATACGACTCTACATACATATTTATTTTATTACGTACAGTAAGTATATATGGCAATTACGTAGCAAATACATAAAAGTATAAACCAAGATATTTTTAAATTAGCTTGCTTTAAGTAGAGTTAAAAATTATATTCACGTTCATATTTTGGCAAAAATAAACGAGATTTTAACTTTATTTTTCATGATTAGCTTATGTATATTAAACGTTTTGTGATATTTAGTTTTTAAACAAATTAATTACCTACTCAAACGGATCTAGTGCTAGCAAAGCAAATTACAAGTTTATTTTCAGCTATTAGTAATCGATACTAACATATTTAATAAAAATATAGACATGTTCATCATACAAATGACTGCACCCGCAGGGAACTCAACCGAGCCTTGTGGTTTGTGGCGATAGTCGTGTACCCCTCGACCAAATAAACGAAATTTGAGTAGAGTCAGATAATATTTTTATCACTATTTTTATACCTGATGAATTTAAAACTTTTTTACAGTCAAATATGATAATACGCATGTATTTGTTAATTATATATACGAAACAAATATGATTCATTAAGAATAACGCATCTAATTAAATTATTTTAGACATAAACATCAAATACAATGCATTAAGATATACGAATCAAATATAATTCATTTAGATAGGCGAATCAAATTAAATTATTTTAGGTATATGAATCGAATATAATTCGTTGAAAAATATCCTCAAAATGTATAGTTATTGTATAATATGTCCAAGCGCAATAACAAAGGAAGAGAAATAGTAGAGTGCGTTTTTATCCCCACCAAACGAAAAGGGTCTCTTACAAATACAGAATAAAAAAGGGCTCGGTTGTACCTGTTTATAATAGTTGGAAGTTAGGGGATGCTCTTCCATAATATTGTTGTTGATAAGTTTAAAATGTTTTTATACAAAATATGATATTTACAAACCTAATATTAATAATATCGATTGAATATACACTAAATAAAGTTTAAATAACTTATAAATTATTTTTTAATATACAAAAAAACCAATGCTTTCTATCATGAATAGAATATCATTAAAAAGGCCTAACATGAAGCGGATGTCTTAGCAACAAAACAACGAAATATAATCAAACATGTTTCGCTCAAAGGGAACACGAAACAATAGAGTACCCTTGTAAGTACCAATTATCGCAGGTTAAATATATCGCACTTTTTATCACTGTAAACTAATCACTTTATCACGATAAAAATCACTTTGAAAAGTTTGTTTATCTTCCGTGAAAACCGCGCGGTAAATAACCACGCGCGTACGTTCGACCTTTGTCGCGGTACTAAATACACTGTCCGTATTTTGTGTGTTAGTTCAGTTGGTTGAGTTGTATTGGTTGGGAGTTCTCGTTCCGTACTCTACAAACCGGAGTGGATAGTGTAGCGAGCAACGAATCACGGAACTGGGAATTGGTTATTAAAAGCATATGACACGCTCTATTGGATGTGCATTTTGCAATAGGGATCGAATAGCATGGGGGTTATGTTGATGTGAAAAGACAATCTTTCTCAAATTTAATTGATGTTCATTATTAAATAAAGTGTTAAGTTCGTTTTACAACAATTTTGTATTGACTACTAGAAGCTAGGATTTTGTATGATAGTTCATACTCCAGACCATACATTTTATAGACATTAATTAAGCACTTTTTCTAAATGTGAACAAAAAGTATTTTAATCGACTTCAATTTCATCACTATGTCAAAACGTGATGATGAAATTGAAATCAATTTTTGCGTACTGCCATATTTATTCATAGTACCTACCATCATAACAGTTTATAAAATCTCATTTCTATAGACAGGTTCTGGCTCTACCTATGATCAAACCCCACTGCCTATGTATATACATCTTAGTCATGAAAACCATAACAAAATTTTATGATTAAGCATTTATTTTTCCATACCAAGTCGACTGGTTGATCGCCCCTGTGGTCAGTGTGCGACTTTGACGCACGAGGTACCCGATTCGATTCCAGCTTGCAACTTGGTATATATGAGTTTTTTTCAGTTTATCTGAAAAACATAACTATTGCCTAGATTAAATTTATGTCCAAATGACGGACTCGGTATCTGTCACATCATGGGACCGAATATAATCGGCTAATCGTGGGTACATAAGTATTTCTAACTAAAGTACTTGTTGACCCGGCAACCTTCCAACCGCCATTTACAGCTAATAGCAAAAATTTGTACCTCTGCTTACAATTTTTTTTACTAAAAAATACTAGTTGTACCGGTATATCAAGAATTAACCTATATCTGGTTTGAAGTCATAGAGTATATTATGCCAAATCACAAATTTTAGTCGTTAAACCTGATCAAATTCAAATATTGTCATAATCATATTAGTGAGTATATAACCCGATGTAATTTGTTAAATAATAAAGTAACAGCGCAATACTCTGATTGTAATATGGCTCACACTTGTTGCGCAAGCGCAGCCATTTTTGAAGATTTATGGGCCACGGACTCGAATTACGCCTGATAACGTCTCTGCCCAAAAGCACACAAAGGCCAAGTGCTCGTGTTTAACTACAAACAAATGACAACGGTTTTATAAAAAAAACGATTGAGTGGCTGTTTTATGTTTTTACACACTGCCAACACTTGACTACGAGTATTTAAATATTTGTAAATAAAGAAAAAAGTACCTTCACGCCTATTATCCCCGGAGGGGAAGTTAGAACAGCCCCAAGCATATGCATTGTTTGTTAATAATATATACCGAACATACATGTGGGCAATTTAATGATTGTATAAATGTCGTAACTTTGTTAATCGATAGAATCTTTTTTTTAGTATTGGGCTTTACACCCTCTTTGTGTAAAGCCCAATACTTTCGTCTGTTAAACTCTTTGTGTTAACTTAATTTTGGTGTTTGTATGGGTTGGATCCTTTCTGCTTAACTATGTCCAATTTATAAGTCAATGTAATCAAATGTAATCATAAACAATTAAATACAGTGATTTTGTATTGGGATTTTGCCAACGCATGGTCTGTTGAATTTTTATAAGCCTGTCACGTTACAATACCCACTCATGCTATACACGCGATAATGTGTGTGTTTGTATGTATGTTCCGTTTTCACGTCAAAACAGTTGCGATTTTAGCATATTTTTCCATATTTGATAGAATCAGCTGTGACTGCGAAAATCTATATTAAAAAAGAAAAAAATATATATATTGCTTATTGTAAACTCCCGGAAGAACAGTACCTAGTATAACTGTTTATACTTTAACTTTAAAAGTACGTTACTTTTATAAAACTGATAATTTTGTTTTGTTTAATTTTAGCAGGCATAATTTAGACTTAAAAGAACATAATATCTACTTGTAAACTATCTCAGATTCAAGGGGATATAATTAATAAATGAAAAATACGCAATTTGAAGCTTAAACTTAAAAAAAGATTGGATTTTTAAGGTCTTATAAATAGAATAACTTAATGTTAACTATATATTAATATTAATTAATCATATTCACTTAATTATATACTTTAATTATTTTAACACTGCATTTTAATTAATAAAATTATGTATTATTTTATCAATATTTTAGCGGAAACGTATAAAGATTAAACTTGAAGAAATAACGTTTTTATGATATTTCCATTCATATTTATTTATAAATACAGAAAACTTTTTGTATTTTTGTTTTAATAAGCATCTAAGCTTTTATTAATTAAATGGCTTGAAGCGCAAAACACTACCTTTTTGGTTGTGTTCGATGAAGTTTCAAAAAGGTTCTTATAAAGAGAAAAACAAGGAAAAATTCAAGTAACACAAGAATAAACCTTTTAATTCTTCTTATACAAACTGTAATTAACTGTCAATAGCGGTATGGTATTCATTAGACCAATAAGTATTTTTAATTTAAAAAAAAATCCATGCCTTTTTGAAGGGTTAAGTTGAGCTTGATACTTATGCACCCACTCATCAGCTGACGACCCACTCTCAGGCTGTGACAAGTGACAAATTCATCGCTATGTCAGGAAAAATACAATACCAAGCAAATTTGTTTTTCAGACACACTAAAAACGATTAGAACAAGCTGCTTTATACAGAAATCGAATATTGGACTTCGTGCGTCATAATCAGACACCGATTATGCTGGACCACAGAGCCAATTATTTTCTACTAATAAGTTGGACACAAAGAAATATTATTCAATATTGTTTCCTAGATTCGCTGTATGATCAAACAACTGCATGTTTTGAATTAACATTAAAAAATTATGCATGCTGCTAGCGTTCATTTTGTTTGCGAAGATTTAGTATATTATACTGAATATAAACAATGTCTTCAAAGTTTTATATTATGATTTACGTGAGTCATAATTCATAAGTAGACTGGTGGTTGAACATTAGTAATTCGTCACGCCTATGCCCTTAAAGGGGTAGGCAGAGGTACATAGTAATGCACTATTAGCCGCTGATAATAATTTCCATGATGAGACGCGTAGCAAGTCCGTTATGATATTTAGATACATTGAAAAAAACTCTATTTTCACTAATGCTCTACCCGAGAATCAAACCTAGGCCCTCGTGCGTTAAAATAGGACACCGGGTACGCTTGGTCATACAGTCAATCAATAATGAAATTAAATATTTTTTATTGCAAATAATGAATTTGTCGGCCCATAAGCCATTCCAGCAACTGGATCTTTATAATATGGGTCTAGTCGTCCATAAATGTCAATAGTTGATAAACATGAGTAATGTGAAGTAATCATCAATTAAATTGAAATGTCACTGAACCAAATTAATGGTCAATAAAGCACGTACTCACACAATTTAAACGCTGCAAAACTGCAAAGAACCGACTTCAATTTACTCACTGTGTCATTTGAGTGATTTTTTGTTGTTTTTTTTATATTACAAAAACAAACAAAAACCAATTGCCTAATCTTGTTTTGTCACAGCTCATACTTTAAACGTTTAGGAGTGATTTAGGATTGATGGAGCAGTTGCGAACGAACATACAAAAACGTCATAAACATTAAGACAAATTAAAAATCTACTTTTTTGAGATTGCTAAACAAAAAAATAGCAAATCCGTTTGTTTAATCATGGAGGATCATATCTTATATATATATCAAATAAATCTTATCTATTGTATGTTAAGCTATATAAAATATGTTCAGCAGTGAGCAAGAAAACGGATTATACATACGAATATAAGCACTCGCATATATAATATTAAATCATGTACATACAATCCACGTAAACTAAATATTACGCATCTAAACCTACTTATTTTAAGCATCCATTAAACAAAGAGTTTAATGGTAAAATCCATCATTCTTAGAAACTATTTTTGTGAACTGCTAAATGTGTGGTTCTTTAATGAATAGATTGTAAAGTGTGAATGTAATCTTCATATTATGAGATGCGGTTACCAAAATTTACGTAAGCCAATAAAACTAGTTCCATGTATTACATAATCAATTTCCAATACATATTTTAAGAGAATGAATACAAAATGTTATTAATAAACATCTCAATACAAAGAAACCAGTTCTGAGATTCTTTAGGGTTCCGAACCCAAAGGGTAAACGGGATTATATTATTACTCCGACGTCTGTCTGATTGTCGTTTTCATTTGACACGAACTACCCGATGCAACCAATAGATGTCGCTATCCATATTTAGATCGCGATAACGACAATAATCGTTACATATATTCACAGAATATCTAGTTACATTCATTTTATTTAATTAAAATGATGTTTGTTTCTTTGTTTATTTTAATGAATAATGGATACGTAACTCTTCGTGATCGAGTCTGACTATTGGACGGGTTTTTTATTATGCTTGCTTTGGTTTTATTCATATGAAAGGTTTCATCCATTCACAGTGTCACAAGATACAATTTTCAATGACTCGTGTGTGATCGCTTTTGTTTTTCTAATTTACTCGCCAAAGCGGCGCTCTGTTATAATTCTTATAAATTATTCAACACGTGACCTGTGGACGAAAGTCTATCGTTGTTCTTGCGATGCCTTTGTCTTGGTCAATGTTTAGTGCTTTGTATGAATCAAGATAAAAATAGCAACAGTACTGTTGAATACATTCTTGTCTAGAGTCTCCGAAACCGACGTTTTTGTGTGAATGTGGAGGAAGCTAGCCAAGTATGTAAGAATCGTGACACTTGGCACTCGATACTCTGCCTAATTCGCAAGGAACCTGGCGTGAATATATCCATGTCTGATACAAGATAATACCTCTGTTGTGTACCGGTAAGGCTATCGCCTGTTAAGACCGTTAGCCGCATAAGGTAAAGGGTTCAATTCTGATTAAGAGATTACATTGCCCGGGATTGGAATGTCCCTGAATTGGCGATATATAGACACCTAACATCAGGACCCTAGTGCCTTGGCTAATTGTGGGTGTTCTAGTATATCTACTGGACTTACCAGTCGTGGAAATACTGGCACACCTCTGCCTACACCATCAGGGATAATACGATTAAGTACTTTTTTCTACTTTTTTGATACAATAAATGTTAATCATAATAATTACTGAATATTATTCATAATTCAATCGCTGTTCAACTGTAAAAACCAACTTTTCTTTGCAGTTTTATAGCGTTTGAATTATGCCCGAACTCCCGTACCACCTAAATCTCATCGTAAATCGTGCTTGTCGTGATGGATCAATATTCTGTATTGACTAATCATGGTCGTTGTAGTAACGAATTACTAGAAACCATAATTTCACCTTGCAAATTGCTTTTATTACTCACTCTCAAAAATATTAAGTTACAGTTCATTATAACGACGCATTTGTTTTTTTAACAAAAACAGAAACGTCATAAATCTTAACGTCATTACAATGAATTTGAAGTCGATTTCTTTTGCAGTTTTATTGCGTTTATATTTAAAGTTATGTACATATTATGAGTATTTGGTTGTAGTAACTGAATAATACCTATTAAATATCTTGCTTTCCACCCACGCCGTATCTTTGTTTAACAAAATGTGTACATACAATGAAATGTATTCTAAGTAAGGATTTCTTAATCAGCAAACATTTCATAACGCTACTAGTGCAGATAAAAATAGCAACTGATTGTATGCTAACCGCACACGTCATAACAGTTTTATACGAGTTTGAATGGCAATGGCAATAATGCTGAAACATAGTAAGAAATACGAGTACATGTCATTTATAGACGAGCTAAAAAAATTTATATTTTTGTCAAGGATTCGGAAAAATATTATATATTTTAAACTAGATTATAAAGAATGAGAATATGAATTGGAATTCAAATTAATAAGATTGGCTATTGGGCGACAAAGTAAAAATAAATTCGCGTTTAGCAGTCTGATTCAAATTATTGGACATAGCTGTGTTTGATTCGAAGTAACTGAATTATAATCTTATACCATAATGCAATCTTTTTTTCTCAGCTTTTATTAGCTCTTCTATGGAACTCGTTAAAAAATCTCAGCATCTACTTAATTTTGACACGAGTTTAAAAAAAAAAACTAAATTTTTT
>DVZL01004860.1:0-12537 GCA_018236625.1 Lasaia peninsularis
TCATTAAAAAGAACGAAGCATGTAAAGAACTTTCTTTTTTTTTCAAGAACGAAATTGAGCTACATACGCCGTTCGATGTTTAAAATTGATGACTATTTTACTCATACGAAGACTAGGCTGAATAGCGATGACTTACCGCCATTCTATTCTATTCTAACTACATTATTACCCTAGAACGGTAATTAGTCACTTACAAGCCCCATTTGGGGTTAATAAGGACCTATTTACCGAACATGAGAGATGTAAAATCTTTTAACAATTTTAGCAGGGGTTAACCTTGCATTTATTTTTTTTAATCGGAAGCACACGAAGCTCACAAGTAAGTTGATTCGATTCGATCGTTTTTTTTAGCGCTTAGTATTTGAGCGCATGTTGGCATGGGTTAATTAATTTATTTCTTTCTATACACGTATCAACTTAAAAAGACGTAAATTAATAAAAAATGACAAAGGATTATAACAGGGTACAACAAAAACAGGCGAGCATAGACAAATCTTTAAAGAGAAACATACACAAATTTTTAAATTTATGGGAAACAATTGACGATACCTAGAGGAGAATTTTTATATTACCTTTCTAGAAAGTGCAGAACCATCTTCTAACGCCAACAATACAAGCTTGAGGACCTCTTCTTGCATCGCCGGACCAAGGAACTGACAACCACGTGCACGTACCGCCGCCCATAAGTTGGCACTGAGCTGCTGAGGATTCTGTCAATCATCAAGAGTTACATCGATAAACCTGTGCATATCTTACAATTTCTATAAACGAACTAACAATGTGCATTTATTTCATTACTTTAGTTAAGGCACATAAAGGTTCTTATCGAACATATGAAAAACAACATTGAAAATTCGCCGTGTCGGTTAGTACAATATAGTGACGCAATAAGATGAAACTGCTAATGCGTATATAGCAAGATGATTTGTTTTATGATAATGGAAGGGAAACAAGCAGACGGATTTCCTGATGGTAAGAAATACACGTCGCCGATAAACACCAAAGGTGGAAATGGTGCATTGCCAACCTGAGGCTGGGATGGTAAGCCTGTTGCGGGAGTAAGTTTACCGGCTACTCTACCCTCCAAACCAGAACACGACAATGGCACTGCTGCCATTGTGGCAGGAATAGATAAGGCAGTGGTACCAATCCGGGCGGTCGTTGCAAGACTCTACCACCTAGTCAATGTCACGGTGTTGGTGACGATATAACCAGTGCTCGCCTCTTAGGAGCTGTCTGGGTGGAAGGCAGTTGGCCTATTCTACAACGGAACCCGGACCAACACCGGGAATCTATTATTTCCTTCATCAAGGAGATTACTTTCCTGCTTGTTATATTCTTCAACAGCTAATGTGAGAAGAAAATCCACTATTAAAAGTATTACCTAACAAAATCTTTATCTGAAGTCACACTAGAAGTGAATTTGAGTAAGAGAGAACACTAATGTCTTACTCTGTGATATGGGAAATCTTACTCTGTTTTATGGCAGTCGCACTTTGTAATAAGTCCTACTCTGTTATATGGGAGTCTTATTATGTGATATGGGAGTCTCAATTTGTAATTTGGGGAATTATACTCTGTGATGTGGGAGTAATACTCTGTGATGTATGAGTTTGTCTGTGATATCTCAGTCTGTCATGATTTAGATTATGGCCATATAATCTGTCATACTCGTACATCCTACCTGATGTTGTAGTATGAGCTCGGTGACAGTTCGCTCGCCAAGTGAGCGCGCTGCCCTAGCGGCTCTACCCCTTCCATCCTCGTCAGTGATAGCACATTGAAGAAGAGTTACGAGTTTCCGTTGCATTGGTCTTGACAACCGATTGCCGGACAAGGAGTTTGTGGCTACAATAAACATAATAAAATAATGAAGACTTTGTCATTTTCTGTAGAGAATTTCGAAGCAACAGTAGCTCTAATAATATGTGTGAATGATAATTGATAACCCTGCCACTCTGATTCGACCAAATAATTACAATTATATATCTTCATAAAGTACTTGAATGGTTCTTATAATTAACTAGCTGTGCTCGCGACTTCGTCCGCGTTTGAATTTATCTAAATAAAAGCAGCCTAAGCTACTCCTTTTTACATCATCTGTCTGCCAGTGAAAGTCCCGTCAAAATAGGTCCAGACGTTTCAGCGGGAACAAACAAATAGACAAGACAGACACACAAAAATTCTAAAAAAAATATTTTTTTTAGAATTTTTGTCTGTCTGTAAATTTTGGTATATGTGCCTTGTAAACATACATATGGACTTAGTAAAGTAGAACTTTGATTCCATTCATATTAACTGTTTTAAGCTGTATATGTCAAACGTTAACAGTAATATCATTCTTGTGTGTAGATATAATGAAACTAGATACTATTTATAGATTGCACTGCTAACAATGATCCATCCACAATATTAAACATATATTTCATTGTAATAGGTCTCATGCCAAACCCCACAAAGAACACTTACAGAAAAAGGTTGGTCAGTCTAGAGATTTGTCAGCAATACTACGTATTCGAGGCAGATATTTGTTAGGGGTGAAATCTCCAGATAGTACGTAGTAAGGTACAAGTTGTGATATTTCGAAAAGACATAATATGTTAAGCAAAGAACGGAAAAGACTCGAAAGAAGATGAAATGTTCATTAATATATTGTCATCATTCCTGTGTCCGATACTTACGGTACAAATAGAAGTCTGGAGAGTGACATAGGCTACTTTTTTCCCGATATCTTAACGAATTCCAGTGGGAGGGCTAAATAATTGTAATAACGGGCGTAGTTACGGACATTTAGTGGTTCTAATATAATAAATACATTCTATTATGGGAAGTATATTTCCAATTACTAAATATTGGTTTCCTGAAAATATCTAAACAATGACATACGCATGACGACGGTTGCCGTCGACGGGTTATATAATATCTGCCGACAATAAACAGCAAAAGTGCTACTGACATTTTTTCATTATTATATAAGCAGTAGGTTATATAAAACATGTCAATCTGCTAAGCCATCTGGGCTTCTTAGTAAGTTCTTTGATTCTCCACAAAAATTATTTTTTTAACTGACTCCAAACAGCTGGAAGTTTTTAATGTTATTGTATTTTGTATGTTACGCGATTAACCCGTCAATTACAAATTTTCATCATTTTTGTTGTGTTCATATTGAGAGGTGGTCCCATATTACTTTTATGCCAAATACCAATAAAAACCAAAAATAACTTGTTAACAGTTCCACTAAGTTTAAATTAAGATAAATAATTTAAAAAAATATTAAAACGCTACAACAATCGAGGACAACATAATCCTCTACAATTTTTTTCCCCGTAGTATCTTCAAAGGAAATTTTTCTAGTATAAAATTAAACCTTACCTAAAACTGTCTTCTTATCAACGCCCCCTTTATTAAAGAATCAAATTAGTTGTAAATTTTAACTAATTTGCTCAGCAAAACAGATTAACGCTTTGCACATCTAATCTTCATGAAACCGGAATGATTTAGTGGGAAATGGGGAGATCTACCTTAACCGGTCACATTCTGATTCTCTAAGACAATGAAATATATTTGGTGTACAACCCTGTTATAAAAGTACCTTCACTCCTATTACCCCCGAAGGGGTAGACAGAGATGTGCTAGTATATCCATGACTCGTAAGTCCAGTAGACATACTAGAACATCCACGATTAGCCAAGCCTTGTTGTAATAAGTAACATAAGTTCAACAATTATTTCCTACATAATAATGGTCTATGTCTATATTTTATTAATTAACTCACTACTTAATTCATACAATATGTCAAGTCAATCACATGTAATATGCCTAAAGGCATTTGCAATACCAAATCCTGGTCTCAAATACAATTTATATAATTATTTAATGAAAAATACTTGATAATTTTATAATTATTTTCATTGCTCTTCAAAACAAATTTGTCATTGATTTAAATGGCATATTTTATTAATTTAGTTAGCTTACTCGGTAAAATTGTACATGAAATTATGTGCCAATTTTATGTGTATTTGTCACAATTGGTGATTGAATAACATACGTACATCCAAATATTACTCATATATTAGCAATAATAATAATAATAATGAATTTAATTGTTACCTATTTACCACTATTAGGAATACCCCAACCCTAAAAAGATTTTGTTTAGAGTGACTTACTACAGAAATGACTCATTGCACAGAATAAATAGGTTTTCAATGGTATGAATTTTAAAATGAATACATGAAACTTAAATAAAATGTCGAAGTTACAAAACTATGATGATAATATTGAATGTACAAACCATTGCCACACAGTTTTAGGTAAATTGCGAGGTGTTCAAGACATCGAACGATTACATCATAAGCTTGACGGTCATGTTCGGGAAGTGCCTGAATGCATGGTGGATGATAAGGCTGTGCAGGTGGAGTGTACCCAGCTAGTTGTAAGAGTGCCGTGTTCACAACCAACTCCTCTGGTTCTGCTTGTATAACTGTCTAACATATTAAACTTATATTATTACGACAATTTCTATTTGGCAAAATAATTACTCTACAGCATAATAACAAAAACGATGAAGCAATACTTTTATTTAGGCTAACCCCACAGAATCACAGCAAATGAGACAACAATAAAAAAGCAGAAAACTTCTATCGTTCAGCACAATTGTTCTGAAAATTGTAAAACAAGGTTTGTCATACCAGGAATAAATAAGGCATTGAGGTATATCAAATGTAAATCCATAAAATTGATAATTAATTACTTTCTCATACTTTTTATAGCTAATAATCTCTAAGGATTTTAATGGTGATTTCTAAACAATTACTCACATTAAGCCCAACCTTTTAATGGTGCATTATATCTATGGATATAACACTTAAGTTTTTCTTATTATAGATGTAAATTTAGAATTAGCTTTATGCAAAAAATAAACAAGTAGGTTTAAGTTATTTTGAAGTTTATAACATCATAATCTTAAGGACTCTAATAGTCATGCTTATGGAGTAACAGAAGATGCTTGCAAATAGAATATTATGAGCAAAGAAAAAAGCAACGCTCACACAAATCACAAATCAATCGGATTGATGGCATCTGCTCGTAGAAAACGTGTGATTTACCAGAAACCCTTTCTAAGTTTTTACTATTAATACTAAGAAATAACTTGACATCCTTAGTTTGAATTAGTAGAAAATTATTTGTAACAGACCAAAACTATAAATCATAGTTAACCTATACAAATTTCGATGTAGGTTTAATTTGACCTTTGAAAATAAGCAATGTCACTGCTCATCCACTTTCAGTGTCCCTTAGTTTGTAATACTAGTAACATTCATATTTGCTAAGTTATAACTCCCAATATGTTTGAAACAAGCATTTTTAATTCATAAAATACAAATGTATGTAGGTATATACTTTAAATTTGTCCCATATGTTATGAAAATTATCAAATCATAATATGTATAATGTGACAGGTCACTTGAAGCACATTAACAGTTCAAATGACAATAGCTGTAGGTTTAAAACCTTATAATTAAGTTGCTTCTTCTTTTTTAAATACGCAAAACCCAAGCATGGCAAGAGTGTTAAAATATATCTAATGGTTAACCTGATCAAAAGGACATTGTTTTCTATGCAAATGTTTAAGACAATGTCCACAAAGTGTGTGACCACATCCAAGGCTGATAGGGCTCCGGGGTGGAGGACCAA
Source organism: Lasaia peninsularis (assembly GCA_018236625.1). NCBI lineage: Eukaryota > Metazoa > Arthropoda > Insecta > Lepidoptera > Riodinidae > Lasaia > Lasaia peninsularis. Next base: position 5,698 of record DVZL01004860.1, read on the forward strand.
ACTCTCGGCAGCACACTGGACAATTGAGATAGTCCGTCCATTGCGGCGCCTGGATTGGCATTCTGGAAGAAACACAAATTTTATATCCTTACTAATATTATAAATGCGAAAGTAACTCTGTCTGTCTGTCTGTCTGTATGTTAGGCTTTCACGCCTAAAACACTGAACCGATTTTGATGAAATTTTGTAGAGAGATAGAATAGACCTTGAGGAAGGACATAGGCTACTTTTTAACCGACTATATAATAAGTCAGAAAAATGTCTGCCCTTTGAAAGTTATCTGTATTATTAAAATAATTCATGCAGGCGGACAGCTAGTTTATTATAATGTAATCTCTTTTCGTAAATATTGTAAGATAAACAAGCAAACAACTTTCATGATGCTAAAAAATATCAAATGAAATGAAAAGAACACATGGAAAATGTTCATGGTGCATTATTGAACTGCAATTGTGTTTTGTGTAGGATACAAGTGGATCAATATGGATTATTATCGAAACAACATAACTATGTAATTACAACTTTTTTCAGGAGCAGTAAGTTATTTAAATTCATATTTTCTTATAAAACATGTGTAAACTGTCTTAAAATTTTATGTTACATATGGTTTTTGTTACATACCTTTACATAACAAAAGCTTTCATTGTTTTAATTGTGTTCAAGTTTTTGCCAAATGTGACCATATAAGAGTGAGAGAATGTCATTACAAACTTTGGTTTAGGTAAGGAATGGTTTTTCAATTTCACTTGTCACCAATTAATGTAAAATTATTTCTAAAAATAACTTTTAAACCAACCATATAAAAATGAGACAATGCCATTACAAACTTTGGTTTAGGTAAGGAATGGTTTTTCAATTGTTAAGCCCAGAATAAATATCTCAATATACAAAGCTGCTGTGTGCAAGTTTGAGATCACTTTTGATAGAGTACAAGATAGGTACTAAGTTTTTTAATAATATATTTTTAAATTAAAGGCATCATACTAGACTTATGTCCATTAGGCATGTTGCGTCCTGGGTACCATTCCTAGGTCGGGAAACTTTTCTTAAATGTTTTTCAGATTTTTCTGAGTAAGCATTACATTGCCTGGGATTTGGAATGTGCCTGAAGTGGTAATAGACTTACCAACACTCACATCAGGGACCCTAGTACCTTGGCTAATTGTGGGTGTTCTAGTAAAACTACTGGACTTTCGAGTTGTGGATTTACAAGCACACCTCTGCCTACCTCTTCGGGGATAATAGGCGTGAAGGTGCTTTTTTAAAGAAAAACTCAGACCTGCTTATTAATTTTAATTGCATCTCTTACACTACTTTGATATCTCAATTGTAGTCTACCATAATATCTTTATATTCTTATTCTATATATTTTTCTAAGAAGCATGGATTAACTAGTATCAGTCAAGAAATGTGCCACAAAATGTAAACTTTGAAAGCATAAATTTTGCAAGTAATTCAGATACAAAACATCTTTTCCAATTTATATATACCAGCAGTCAGTGGCCGAACTTCGACCATAATAAATTTAAATTGGCATTTATTTTGCGATCATTTAATTTAAGCAATTTAAAACATTATTTTTACAATGCCAACATTGGGAGCTATCTCCCAGGAGATCGAACCTCGACCCGGTGCTGCATTCTGGTTAACGGCAGAAAAATAAAATACTACATGTATAGGTAGTGTAAGTATTATTTTATTTATTGATTTCATACTTATTCCTCCACAGAATTTTTGTAAAAAGGGTACTAGCATTTTTACTTCACATATTATCTATTTTATATTAGATTTGGATAATAGCAAAAAATATTATCTTAATGAATAACTTGCCAAATATATGGAAAAAGGATAGTTAAATAGACTTCCTATTACATTAAAACTTAGAGCTTTTTATTATTGAGCTATACAAATTATTCCCTACCTAAGCCTACCTTCTACTGTGGAGTAGTTTTGGTTATTAAAAAGGTTTAATTAAAATAATGTTTGTTCTATTGAATTTCAAAAAATAAAAAATAATTTAGAAACTTTAGATTTTAATTTTAATAGTCAATACAAAGCAGCAGATAGTGAAATTAAGGACTACAGTTTGTCCAACTAATAATCATGTACTGTTTGTAAAATGAAAAATCAGTATCTGCATTATACCATCAAATTGTTAATTTAAGGACTCATTTTCTACCTATCCTCAAATTTACCCAAACTTTATATCTCCAAATTTTTGTTGTCAATATGTTAATGATTGATAGCAGAAATTCTCTTATATATGAAACATCATGATAACACTGAAACATCACTATATTTTAGATCCAAAAATAAGCATATTTAGACAATGTGAGACTATATGAAAAAAACAGTGATCAATAATATTCATTTCAAACAGATGTGTTGTATGGCTAGTAGATTTTTAGGTGTATTTTGTTAAATTTAATTATGTATACTATATAAGTAACTCAGCCGAAATAGGGGATGCTAATAACAATTGCGTGATTGAGACAAAAACAACATTTTGCGAACGAAAATAAAAGTAATGACTAGACAAGTAGCTGTTATTTATTATATTTTCTAAAGCATGATATAGTTGGTGATATTAACTGTAAAATAAAGTATACTTGTGTAATTTACACGTTTAAACAATATTATACATCGCAAAAATATAATCGCATAGAAGTCTTGTCACTGCATTTTGTTAGTGTGTCATAGATATATTTAAATGATGATTGCCATAACAGCATTTTGCTAGGTTGCTACTAGTTAGGGACATTTGATCACTATTATTAAACGACACAAAGTTTTCTAAATCACTAAACAAGAATTTTCTTTGACTTGACATGCAAAAATTGCCACCTAGGCAGTCGATACGAATCTGATAAGCGAATTGCTGCCTACGGTGGTATAGGATATATACAGGTAAATAAACTCAAATTTTAATATATGTTACTTTAAATTAATTACCTTAAAAATAATACGAACACTCATCACAAAAATAACACATTTAGCTTGTACCCACTTCAAATCATAATCCGTCAGCAGCCGTAAACATAGACTAATGTCGTGATAGAAAAAACATCGAATCACCGTAGGAAGTTCTTCTTTGTCAAAATTAAAAAAAAACATTTCTTTGTCTTTGGAATTACGCAGGTTATGTATGAAGAGTTAGAAATTTAACCTATGTATATGGTAGCCTACACAAGTCGAGATTTATTCATCGTGTTAAGAAATGCATAGTCGCTTATATAAAGTCTGTTTTTAATTTATTTTATCGAGTCAGTTTAAGAAATATTTAAACACTAATTTTGATAACATTTTTGTATTAATAACCAATAAAAACATATTATTTTATTTTATATACCTATTATATGAATATTCTCTAAATTACTTCATTATGTATGTATCAGTATAATATGTATTAATTGATCTAGCTCATGTCTGGAAACATAACATTTATCGGTATAATTTTTTAAAAGTGCCAGATTAGCCGTATTTATTTAGTATTATATTGAGTTTGCGTCGCACGATCAAAGATATTGCAATGTACAAGAATACAATTATACTCAAATCATTAAGAAATGTTTATTGTACCTAGTTAAATTTAGATCAGTGGCACATTCGATGGCTTGTTGAGGTAAAACGTACTTAACGTTGAGGTAAACTTCTATTTCGGAATAGGGTTATTAAATAATCATATTATTAAAAAGGAGTGTAGACTCGTAAATACTTACTTCTTGAAATATTCGACGTTTCAACGCTTTACATTGGTCTTGGTCATGACTGAACTGCTGTTGTGAGGTCTCCTCCTATAATCCGAAGTATCTATATAATTTTATTTATCCTCACGTCATATCTAAATACCCTAAATAAAACACTAGCTGCGCCGTCGTCTAATTATATAATTCACAAAAAAAATCAAAATATGACACGCCATTATACTTTTATTATAATTATTTAAAAAATAAGAACACCAGTTGCTCAGTTTTATTAAATTAGAATATTTATTACTGCCTTAATTTCCATGTGTATTCAACAAGGTATAAATATTTCTATAGTATATTTTACGATTTATTAATTCCCATTATGGTAGGTACTTTCAATTCGTCAAAGAATTACCTGCTAGAAAAATTTGAAGATGATTACTTGTGGGGAGGAAATATTAAATTACTGTGTTTGAAATTTTATCGGGCCCAGTTCGAAAAAAAAACTAGCTTTCTATATTATACAGTATGTTCTATCTATAACAACAATCATTCTACAAAACAAGATATTACTGTATCCCAAAATTAATTTTTGGACATAATAGATACATAGAGGCCATAGAGCATAAAACCGACATAAATATATCTAGATAAAGATACTCTGTAAATCGCCAGCCGGTAGGATGATAATATATCAAATGTCAAAGTCAAGTCCAGGAACTCCAGGAAAAAAACATAAACAAGAGTCCCAGCCTAGCATAGCACAGATCTAGTGCTTTGCCTAGAGCTAAATTTAGAATAATCCATAATTTCTTTTTTTTTGCTCAGATATTGTGCTTACGCCTATCTGAATATCGTATTAATGGTAACAGATAATTGAGGAAATAAACTTGTAAAAGTTTAAAATATTTCCAGTTGTTTATCTAGAAAGGATTTTGTAATTTTCTGTATTGAAAAATAAAATAAATAATTTCTAAAATGTTGAAGATAATTATTGTAATATATATTTTATGCCTTGGAGCAGGAGTTCGGGTAATAGATTTCTCCTTTTTGAATTGTACATTGTCTGTAATATTTTTCATAATATTTTGGGGAACATTTCAGGCGCAATTTTATGAAGACAAGCGTTGTCGTTGTGTTTGTCCGAATCCAAATTCAATACTTAATGATACTCAAAAGACTGGAAGAACTCTTTATATTGCATATGTGCCTCCGAGTCTATGGTAAATATTATAATATGTTCCAAATATATGCCAAAATAAAAGCCTAAACAACATTTTCATAAATGTAAATTAATCAATATTTTCATCAAAAATGTACTAATACACTAACCTGGATTTAAGGTTGAAAGGGGGAGATGAGAAGGAATGGTTTTATCTTCTTTGCCCAAAAAACAATGAATTTATACAATAATAATATAAAATTCTTAAATTTTTTTAATAATATGACCTGTTTTTGTAGCAACTGCGATGGAGTAATTCTACCAAGAGTTAGCGATCAGATAAGAGATAATGCTCAAATGTTCTGTCCTCGTTGTGAGTGTAAATATGAAACTAGAAATACTACTGTTATTATGGTACATAAATACAGTTATTTGAGGGTATATATATATATATTATCTAATAAAAAGTTTGTAAGTTTGAATTGTGCATGCTATAAATAGGTTGGTATTCATAGTTATTGATTTGTTAAACTGTTATAACAAGGAATATGCTTTTATAAATAAAATTAATTATAAATTTATAAATAAATTATTACTCAGTATAATAATATAATTGTAGTAGTCCAAATTTGACCTTGCATTTGTAAAATGTTTGGTAGTTCAGGTAAACTTTTTCCTAATTAATCCATTTTTTTTGTACACTATTATGTATTAGCTTTAATTATGCCAAATTTTATATTCTATATTATATTGTGCTGTTGCTGTAAATAATAAATAATTACCACTGGTAAATTTTACAGAAATTTATCTGACTGAAATGAGCAAATTACATGCTTGTTTTATGGGTTTAGAAATTAAACCTCTTTGTTTTAAGTAGTTGGTGGCTTAAGGCATGTATGGGTTTAGCCCTTGACCAAGGAGGTGGTCAAAGTATGCAGTATGTTATTATGTGTATGCAAATTATATTGATTTGAGGCATTTATAAAAGTAAATATTACGTATTATTATTAAAACCACAACCAATAAACACATATGAATGTTGGCATTTTTAAGGATCTAATTAGCTTATGCATGCTCTGTCTATCAGTTTTTGTATATTTTTGTTATTCACAATGTCCATAATTTTTTGTTCTTACCCTAAAGTAAGTTGCTCTACAATATTAATACATAGAAATACTTAAATAGATACCAGAATAAGTTTAATTAACACCCATCCCAAAATGCAAACATCTATGTTCATCTTGCCTATAAAACCTAATACCAACTCTAAGTAGGCAATAATTTTTGTTATGCCCAGTTGAAAGCTTGAAAAAGAGTGTTTTGTGAATGTGATTCTATATGTCTATACTCTGTACCAATCTGACCAATACCAGATTTTTCTTAACAACCCAAATGTTTTTAGATATTTAATATAAAAGATAGGACACACCTACGACATCTAGGGTATCTATAGACCATAGCTGTCTCTTGCCTTCGGGAAAGCTGTGTGCTTGTTCGCTTGCTTATCCCATTAGGTTTTATGTAGTTAGATATTTTTGCATGTTATATATAAGACTACTTAATCATGGTGTAAAAATAAGTACTTTAAATATTATATTTTTGCAGGTTGTGGTGATTTTAGTTGTGTGGGTACTAATGTTACTGTCTGGGTATTTGTTATTTCTTATTATCTTAGAATTATTGATAAAAAGAAGGGAACCAAATGTTCCACATCGCCCAACTGCACCAGATGAGGTAATGTTTTATTTTTATTTATATAAACCAGTCTGTATATTTAATAAATAAAAAAATATTCCTATTAAAAGCTGCTTATTATAGAACCGTCTGTTTTATCCAAAACATAAAAAATGTGTGGTCTGTTTTTATACTGTTATAAATAATTTAAAAGATAGCAATCCAATTTACACTTTAGTTATCTATACTAATATTATAAAGAGGAAAAGTTTGTTTGTTTGTTTGTTTGGTTGTAACGAATAGGCTCCGAAACTA
>DVZL01004861.1:0-12535 GCA_018236625.1 Lasaia peninsularis
ACGGAACTTCGGGCACATTACTCAGAATAATCTGAAAAACATTTGAGAAAAGTTGCCCGACCTAGGAATTGAACCAAGGACCCTACGTGGCTAACGGTCTTAACAGGCGACAGCCGTATCGTTGTACCATAGAGGCGAGAAACCTAAATTAATATTATTAACGAACAAACAACAAAACAGATGTATTCATCAGTATGAAATGAAAATATTCTACAGAGCTTGTGGAAAAAAAGTTTTAATGTTATTGGAAACCACATTGGATCCGCAATGTAGTTTAAAAGAACCAATGAAGTGAATAATATCGTAGAGATGAGATTTTTTCGATTTATTCTAATGCAGTATGAAAAACACTGAAAATATAGAAATAGAAATATTTATTTCACATAGAATTTAACACAATAAGTATACAGTTACATAATTGAGAAATAATTGCACTTTAACAAACTTACCACACGTATAATTACAACACACATTTTGTTAATTTGGTACTAAACAAAGAAAACTTTATTTCCCGTAATAGTTTTAAGCTGAAAGCGGTATCGTAAAACAGCGGTGAATGACGTCACTATAACGTTGTATAAATAAACAAAATGGGGCGGTTTCCTAGAGAGCAGTAACTATCACCGTGACGTCAAAAAGCGGTGCCACCATTTGCGTGACGGCCGTCTCGTCGATGTCAGATAGTTTCGTGAACGTTTTATTGATAGCGGTGAATTTTTTTCACGTACAGCATGAGTTGCAACACTTAAGACAGACTACGAAATTTTTGATAGATTTCGTACGTAAACATGAAGCTATATATATTATAAAAAGTAAAGAATACAGAAAACTCTTGAATAAATCTTCTTCCGCCGTACGACTATTTTCCTCTTCTGATGATAAGTTCATCCTCCGAGTAAATTATAAATCTCAATCAAGGTCTTCCATATTCTCTCCTGATTACTTTTTGTTTGACATTTGTGTTAAATAAATAACTGACGGTGTGCCATTACGGCCGTGGAACATTTCACATGTCGTCACCGTAAAGACGGTCGTTTTATGCGTTCGTAATATTACGGCCGCTATATGACGGCACCGTTTTCCTAGGAAGTCAAAGCTTTACACTGTATTACGGCAAAGCAATGAGTCTCGATTTACATGTTGACATTTTTTTGTATGTTGTGGGTAGACAGAAGAACTCTCGGTACAAAAGAACTATTAAATTATTAACTTATAATAAATAATAAAATCTAGATTATGATAATTCTGTCTGCGTAGGAAAATATGACTTATCTTATCTATACATACATAAAAATAAAATTGGATTATATTATGTTTGTAATACTTTTAAACGAGAAATTCTTGTTTATATATTTACTAGCTGTGAATTATGTGTATTAAATTAAGAAATTATTATTGCAATTTAGGTAAGAACTAACAAAATTTTAGTACACGTCAGTCTGCTATTGAATAAAAAACATTTTTTTAATAAACAAATAGAAAAAAATATTTTTTAACCAACATTTTAGTAATCCAACTTAAGTTTTTGTGAAACTGGTCATTATAATCAATTCGATGTTTTGTAATAAAAACTGTAAAGAAATTGAGAGGTGTCAAAGAACACCCGGATGGAACGAAGTACCTTTTGAAACAAACTAACTCCATCAGCAATATCCGGAACTTGTGCAGAAACACTGTCAGGGTTCATGATTATTATTATTATTTATTATGTACAAAAAACCTGTACACACTCAACATAAATAGTCGACGCGACACCACACTATTCAATACAAAATTGAAATGAAAATATCAGGCTTGCTTTCTATAAGAGAGAGAGAGAAAGAGAAACATGCGCACGCCGCACAGCTCACAAAAGTGTTGTTACAACTTTTCGTGAGATTTTTTTCCGTCTAGCCCCCTTTCACAACGCGCGATATTGAACTTCGTTCCAAAAACATCGATACATCGAGTATTTCAAATTTTTAAAAACATCAGATCGATTCGTTGTATTGCATCATAAACATCGATATTTGCAATGCATCGAGTGTATCGGATATCCCTGGGCCTGGACCACCGAAACAAAAGTCCGAAACGCTTACGACAAGACCACCGAGGCTCATTTTGATAAAATATTTCGACAAAAGCTCGATACTTATTGTTGGTTGTACGGTTGACAAAGCTTTTATTTATTGGATCATTAAATATACTGTCACAATCAGTTACCAAGGCACGAGGTGGTGAATGGTCCCGGAAACGACCTTCCTAATGCAATCTCTGGCCCTTTGTCACTTATATTTTGAAATTTATGATTAAATTAACCCCTTTTTGCTTTCTGGGTAAAGTTCAGAGGTAAAGTTTCGCAGATATTACCATTGAACTAAGTTTGGCGTTTTTGCTGTTTCATGGCGAATCACGTTCGATTCCCTACCAAGCATATGTGTGATGAATATAAATAAATAAATATTACTGAACATATTACACAAATTGATCTAACCCAAAAGTAAGCAAATTATAATATGCTTGTGTTATGGGTGTTTAGTCAACGAAAATAATACATAGAAATACTTAGATATATACAAGAATAAATTTAATAAACACCCAGACCCGGAAATAAAGACATTTATGCTCATCACACAAATGCCTGCCCCGTCGAGAATCGAACCCTAGCCTCGCGGTTGGTCTATGGAGTACGCTAACCCCTCGACCAACGAGACAGTATATTAAGTAGGATGTTCCGTTGTTTATTTAAATTTTCTTTGTATTTATTTTTTTGAATAACACTTATATAGTACGGCCCCGTTAATAATGCAGTTAAGTTACGAATCATAGTGAAGGTTTATTATTGATACCTACTATTATTAGGACTTTAACAAGTCATAGTAAACATGAATTTCTAATAGTGACTGACTAGTTTCCGACTGACGACTGACAACTGACCTCCCGTGGCTTCACTCGCGTGAATTATTTTAATTACATAAATAACTTTCAAAGAGCAGATTTTTTCTGACTTATAATACTTATTGAGTAAAAAAATAATCTCTTTTTAATGTATTTGGTTAAAAAGTATGCTGTAAAGTTTGATCCAAATCTTTCTAGGAGTTTTGTTTTATCGTGAAAGGGTAACAAATATCCATACATATATCCATCCAATATTTATGAAAATTCTCGTTTATAATATTAGCAAGATTTGATTGGAAGCTCAACTTTACACAGGATTTGTTGTATAATTCAGTATGATTGTTATAGCGACTGACAAAAGGATCTTAAAAATGAGATCTTCTATTTAATATTTGAGTAGGGAACCCTAAAAACTAAAACACTCTGTTAGGCCTATTCTGGAAGGTCACTCTGCTAACCTTTTCGAATACTGAGACAAATGGGAAACGTTATTTCAGCGTCACAGTAATTAATAGGGGTCACTCTGGATATAAAATGTAAAAAAATAATCATGAGTTACTTTCCGGACCCTCATTAGCAATATAACCCGTTATTTCATATCTTCTGTTAATGACGGTTAAAGGAATGATATGAAATGGGGATAATTATTTCCTGTTTCCATGACGTCAATTTTTTGACGTATTTCTTTTTTTGTATATCGTTTTTATTTGATACAAAGCACATGTGTACCTAAAGAAGATGAAATTTATGTCATGTGTTTTTTAATTATTAATCATTACGATTGATAATATTTTTTATTAATAATTAAATTAAATAAAAAAAGAATAAAATTGTATAACATTAGTTAGCCGTTAGCCGCGTATGGTCCCGTGCTGAATTTCCAGGTCGGCCAACTTTTCTCAATTTTTTTCAGATTATTCAGATTAAGCATTACATTGCCCGGGAATGGAATGTGCCTGAAGTGGCGATAGGCTTGCCACCTATCACATCAGGGCCCTAGTACCTTGGCTAATCGTGGGTGTGTTCTAGTATATCTATATACTAGCACACCTCTGCCAACCTCTTCGGGGAAAATAGGCGTGAAGGTATTTTCTTCTTTATTTCTAAATATGACACAGACTCTTGTCCTAACACATTTCAATTACTGGCGAACCAAGAAATCTTTTATGAATACCCATTAAAGTAAAAGCCTTCATTCGTGCAGACAAAATGACAGTATTACTATTCACAGGTAATAGGATTCCTAACGAGTCTTCCTGCGACCGGACGCACTGTAAATCTATTTATACGTAAGGCTTTTGTAGTTTTAGATCTCTGTACTATTGTACTCCTTGTTAGTTCGCGTCGTGAATATCCACTGAGCAGTGTCTATTTCTATGAATAATCCAAACTAGGTGATCGACCTTAACTATAATAGTCCTACTAATATTATAAACGCAAAAGTTTGTAAGTATGGATGGACAGTGGCGTAACTATAACGTTCGGGGCCCAAAGCAAGTTTATCGGAAGGAACTACTTTTTTACTAAATGTGTAATGATAAAATATTGGTAGTTGGAATTCTGCTCTGATCGGGGGCCCCTTCCGGACGGGGGCCCGTGGCATTTTGTCGACTTGCCACCCTGTAGTTAAGAAACTGTGGATGAATATTTGTTACACTTTCACGAAAAAACTACTTGACGGATTTGTATGAAACTTTATATTAAGATAGCTTAAACATGAGAACAACAGGCTACTTTTTAACCAACTACATTATAAATATAGTATGTTTTTACGCAATAAATATTATAAGTCGGAAAGAATTCTCATCTTTGAAAGCTACGAGTATGTTAAAACAATACACGCAGACGAAGCTGCGAGCGGAAAGCTAGTAAGTTTTTATTAAGAAGAGTGGCTAACGCCATCTAGCGTCAGATTTTATTTAAATGCATATTTGAAATGAAAAAACACGTACTCCCTTATATTATAAAAAAAATTAACCAAATAGCCGAAAGGATAGACTCCCTTTTTACAGCAAGGGGCTAACTTAAGTTACTCCTTTATTTATTTCAATTATTATTTAAATACATTTTTGAAGAGAATACACTTTTTTACGGAGATAATACATTAATATTAAAATATTACACCGATCAACAAGAAATGTGGTATGTAGAGTTGACCTACTTATTTTGTATGTTTACTTCATTCATTTTGCCGCGCTAATCTGTATTCAGTTTTACGCACACAACCTGAAAATTTTGAGTTAATTGCAAAAAAAACATTAAAACTTTGTTTGCTCTTAGACCCTACCTGTGCTACGTATCTGTATTCAGTTTTGCCCATACATCCTGAAATTTTGAGTGAATTGCATTGTGTGCTCTTAGACCTTACCTGTGCTTTTTACGTAAGAGGCGGGTTTAGGATTACGTACGTGCATTATTCACTGTGTTAAATAATACTTTGGTTAAATTCTAACCACGGTTCAGGTCAGGCGCCATTAAATATACCACTACATTAAAGGCACTTCCAAACTCGGGGTAAAGTTTCACCCCAAAATATCTCACAACAATGATCGTCGGTGAATATTTTATAAACTCGTTACCAGCTCCTCCGCCTCCACCTGTGGAGACGCAGGCGTTTTCTCCATCAGAGTTGGGAAGTTGCAAGTTATAATTATTTCATTTTCAAACTTTTCAGTATTTCATTAACTATACAAATAAATTAAACTGCTTTTCATTAAATGCCTATCATGTACAAGTTACGTATTATACCAAAATAGTATTTATTAGAATTTTTGTCTGTCAGTTTGTACCGGCTCACCTCTGAAACGGTTGGACCGATTTTGACAGGACTTTCACTGGCAGACAGCTAATGTAATAAGGAACCATTTGCGCTACTTTTATTTTAAAAATGTATAAAATAAAATAATAAATCGCGCACGAAGTTACGGGCACAGATATATCCTAGATATATTATAAAAAATATCCGTGGACAAATTATATAAATTCTAACCTCTATGGCCTGGCAGTACACACTTCGGACTTCCATCCAGATAGTCCAAGTTCGCACCCCGCCATGTACCAACGAGTTTTTCTAACTTAAGAACATTTTCTAAGTGCTCTTACGGTGAAGGAAAAACATCGTGAAGAAACCCGCGATTTATGTCAGATATAGTGACGCACTTGTCTACCCTTTTATAATGTAATGACTTTTCTTTTTATTAGTTTTTTTTTTCAATTATACCTAACATAGAAACTCACGACTTCCATTTTGAGGGGTGCAAAACAATCTTCCAACGTTCTCGTAAATAAAAATTATCTCGGGGCCGAGTAAATTGGAGGCTATTAAATAAAACGGGACACGTACGAATATATAGAGTATTTTAGCGAAGGTAACTCAATGATCATTAGAAGGTAAACTGAGTAATATGACTCACATGTGCTGAATACACATTTGGAGAACTTAATCGAGTTTAGCGCAGTAAAAGTGCAAAAAATAGACTTCAAATTCATTACGATATTGTCAAGATAGATCATTTTATAAGGTTTCGTGCACAAAAGTTAAAAACGAAACCCTGTTACTGAGACTCTGCTGTCCGTCTATCTGTCTTTCACCAGGTTGTACCTCATAAACTGTTATAAAAAGTTAAAATTTTCGCACATTGTGTATTTCCGTTACCGCTATAACAATAAACACTAAAAATACAAATTATTTATATAAAAAGTGTTCCCTTACAACAAACGTGATTTTTATTTGGACGTCTTTATAAATAATGATATGGGGGTTTGTGCGCGAGTGAGTCCCAAAAAAACATACAGACAAATTGTGAATCTATTATAAATATGTTGCAATAAGCAAAACCGATAGGCGAATAAAGTATGGAATAATATAATAATAACAGTTTGCGAAAACATTAACAGGTTATCCTAGTACAAATACCAGTCTCATATAATATTACAATAAATAATATATTATCAAGCTCTTATTTTGGAATACGTATGACATATCTATGTAAAATTAACCATATAATTGAGTAAAAAATATATATCCTAACATAATAAGCTGCAGCAGGCGTAATAGTGATATTAACCAATAATGTGGATGTTGTGATGAGCAAAGCAAGACCAAGACCAATACTTGAACAATCTTTTCTTGGTCTTGGTCTTACTTATTTAGTCTTAGATCTTGGTCTTGCATATCAATTCTTGGTCTTACTCTTGCTCATTTTGACATATTTATTTTTTAAATATGGTCATAATTATATATTTAAAATAATTTACATATTATATTTTATTTGTTTCAACTACTTGAGTTCAGACATTATTGCTCATTGCGATACAATTATTTTTTCACTATTGTAATTTTTTTCACTTTTATTATCTTTTAACTTATTTATAATTCATTTTTTTCTTAGATGACCACGAATGATGCGCAATAACCATCGAGTTGACTCGTTGTTATCAAGACGTTGGGGCAAATAATACTTATTTTTGCAACATTTTTGTAGATCTCTTTCGTACAAAAAGTGGTAAAGTTTCTTTGTTTTTCAATAGAACGTTAAAATCTAGAAAACAAACTAACAATTCGATATGCCAACTATATATTTCCGAGAAAAGCGTATGTTGACCCTGTTGGAAATATTTTATCTCATGTAAGAATTTTCGATTGAGCCTTGAGAATTTGGGCTTGGTCTTGCATAATCGGTTTTTTATTAGTCATGTTCTGGTTGATCATGCCTTGGTCTTGCTAGTCTAAAGATAGTATTGATTTTGGTCTTTGTCATGCTTTTTCGCAAGACCAAGACTAATTTTGCTCATTACTATGTAGATGATATTAAATTATTCTACTTATGATATTAGGATGATAACAGCCTACGCAAAACAAATATTAACAATCTCATATACTAAAGCATATATAGACTTCGATGAAAGACAATATCGACGTTTAACAGAACTTCGAAGGGACTCGAAGATATTGTAGATTTTGGCTTATTAGAATAGTCATGCTTTCTAACTATACATGCGTAATATCTTCACGCGAGGTCCCTTGCGGGATAGGGAGAGGATACCGAGTAGCGAGTGTCACGATTCTACACGGTATATATTTGAGTGTTTCTTCATTAAAGATCGTTGAAAAACACGCATAACACATATAATTTGATTACTTTGAGTTCAGAGATAATTATTTCAATAATTAAAACTCGAAAAACATAATTTAATTAACCGAACTGAAATCCGAATCTCCAGTAATAAAATTTCTCTTTTCAATTACAAAAAAATCTCAAATTTAAGAGTAAGCACAATGAAACCAATACCCGGACCAACAATTTGTATTTCACGGGAAACAACGGTATAATCAAATTACGACGGCTGACGAACAATTTTCCACTTCGCGTCGAACTTGTTAAATACGTAATCCGAATAGCGATTGAAACAAAAAAATACTTCTCACGATGAACTAAAAAAAACAGCCAGGTGCGAGTCGGACTCGCGTACGAAGGGTTCCGTACCATTACTCATAATAAACGCCATAAAATCAAGTTTGTTGTATGGGAGCCCCCTTTATATTCCTATTTTATTCTGTTTTTAGTATTTGTCGTAATAGCGGCAACAGAAATACAACATTTGTAAATAATTTAAATGTCTAACTATCATCAATATCAATAAAAACGGACAAAAATAACGTTTGTTGTATGGGAGCACTCTTTATACATTATTTTATTCTGTTTTTAGTATTTGTGGTTATAGCGACAACAGAAATACATCTGTCTGTGAAATTTTCAACTGTCTAGCTATTACGGTTCACGAGATACAGCCTGGTGACAGAAAGACAGACAGACAGACTGAAGGACAGACAGACGGACAGCGAACTTTGGTTATGGAACCCTGAAAAAACTAGTTTTTGGTATTTGTGTAGGTAGATTAATACGTTTATTTTGTTATTAATTTTAGTATCTGTTATAATACCAACAGAAATATATAACCCTTAAAAAGTTCATCTGTCTAGCTATCGCAGTATATCACGGACAGACAGACGGACAGGGAGGTCAAAATAGGATTGTTTTTACTCTCCGGGTACGGAACCGTAACGTAAGTTAAAAAAAATCACAAAATGTCATATCCTAGACAGAGGGGATGGGGTTACTTTGCGGTATTCCATTGAAACAGATATGGAAACTAGTAATGATAATTCCTATGATAACAGTTACTTAAAAATAATAAATTAAAAGTAAAAAAAAAAAAACAGAAAAAGTTTTTATTTTTCGTGTTGCTCTTAACGAGCCCTTTCATTTGATACCCATATTGTAGAAGTGCTTTGAAAATAACTATTATATTCCACCATCTTGGTTGGTCCGCCATATTGGATTTAGATTGACGTCACGTACCTTATCGTGCATTGTCATCCAAACTAAGCGTATATACAAAATTTCAGCACGGTAGAAGATATCTACTTCAAAATCGACTTCTAAGATTCCACCCGAACATACACCCTAACATACATACATTGCAAGTTAAATAAAAGCTTTTGAAAAGACTTGTATTTCACAGGAAGGCTTACGGAAAACTAGCGGCAACTTGAATGAAATTCACAGATATACGTGTTACTAATATCCTGACGCCGGATATTGGTGCAGATCTTCGCGCTCAGTACAAACCCCCCAAACACAGTACCTATTCATTTCCTAGATATACACGAAGAACACACTCAACATAGGATTCACTTCTGCAATGAAATAAGATGAAAATAATTTATTTGCAGGATATGTGTCATAATTTTTGTTTATTATATTACCCACATTTTGTGTGCAAATATTTCAATACATTATATTTATTACTAATTCGCTGTGCGACTTCGTCCGCGACTTTATTTAGTTATTTTATACATTCCTAAAATAAAAGTAAACCTTTTATTGCAACATTAGCTGTTTGCCAGTGAATGTCCCCTCTAAATCGGTCCAGCCGTTTCAGATATCAGAGGGTAGAAAGAGACAGACAGACAGAGAGACAAAAATTCTAAAAAATATTATTATGATATAATATGTACCTTGTAAAAAGGATTATTTTAATATTACATACAGACATTCCAATTTTATTTATTTGTATATATTATAATTATTACAGAATTATTTGCTTAACACAATACAATGAAAGATTTTTATAAAGTTACATAAGTACCTCCACGCCTGCTATCCCCGAAGGGGTAAGCAGAGATGTGCTAGAAATATATCAACGACTCCTAAGTCCACTAGATATACTAGAGAACATCCACGATCAGCCAAGGTACTAGGGCCCTGATGTGATAGGTGGCTGGCCTATCGCCACTGCGGCCACATTCCAATCCCGGCCAATAGAATGCTTACTCAGAAAAATCTGAAAACATTTTTAAGAAAAATTGCCCGACCTGGGAATTTGAACCCAGGACCCCACGCGGCTAACGGTCTTAACAGGCGACAGCCGTACCGTTACACCACAGAGGCGATAATATATAACACAGAGGCGGTATAAGTTACATAACATTCCTTAAAATATTTATTTGTACACAGATTGTATGTTCAACCAAAGTTCTATGATTCTGGAATAACCGATACAATATTGCATACTAGTGTAAAGGATTTGAATTAGTTAGTAGTTCCCATCCTGTAAAGAACTGACAGCTCCAACATACACTAATTTTCTAAGAACTATGAATAATTACTTAATACAAACCGTTCTGGGTAGTCTACTTTCCAACTAATATTATAAACGCGAATTCGAATAATTTCCTTCACCGTCAGAGGACTTACTAATAACGTCTTTGTACATAGCAGGGTTCAAATCCAGTCCACCGCAATGGACTCCCATGGAAACTCCAACTATTACACCATTCAGGCTCTAAATCAAACATGAACATGATGAAAATCTACTATTCTACACTTTGAATCTATAATTTCGAACTCATTACGTCATTCCAGCTAATATTTCATAATGACCATTACTTTGGCTCGCAAATGGCGAGCCCATTAAATCGGGCAAAGTTATTTTCAACGTTATCACACACACGATTGAGAACACTTTCGATTGCAGCGTGGATATTAAGGAACAATTACCAAAACAAACGTCCGTGGACACTAAAAAGTCGTAGGGGTTGGAAACCACTAATGAATATGTATTAATCATGGTGGTAAATCACACTTGAATTAGGAATACTTTACAATTTTCGAAGACATTATTATCACAGAGTCGATAAAAAAAGGAACAACGTACAGTTAAATAATCGGCCAAGTGCAAGTCGAACTCGCGCATTAGGGGTTTCGTACCTATGGAACTTGCAAAAAAAATTTGTTTTTTTGACGTGACCAACAAACCCAACCATGTTAAGCCTTTTGTGTAAAGTTATTTGCCTACACTATTCTCTAAACTGGAAGAAGAATGACCAGAAGCTACAGCAGTAGGAATAAGGAAGCATTACTGATTTTGACTGCCATTGGGTAGACTTTATCCTCCAGTCTGACAGAATAACAGCCGTTGGTAGGACTTTACGCCACAGTCTGACTTACTGGCGAATATTCCAAGTTCAGACTGCATATTTGAAAGTAAAACCTGTCGAAAAAAAAACGAACGTGGACTTTACAAAGTTATATTATCTTGTTCCGTTCCGATGGGAAATAACCTAATATTTTATAGGAAAAACAAGGACGACAAAGTGTGAAACCAGTTTTATTCGTCGCTGCTCAAATAAATAGGAGTGTCTGTATGTAATATTAAAATAACCGCTTTTTACTAAATCCTATGTATGTTTACAAGTAACTTAGAACAAAACCGTATTTTTTATAATTTCTGTCTGTCTGTTTGTACCCGCTAATCTCTGAAATGTCTGGACCGATTTTGACGGGACTTTCACTGGCAGACAGCTGATGTAATAAGGAACGGCTTAGTTTGTTTTAGAAATGTATAAAATAAAATAATTAAATAAAAACGCGGGCGAAGTCGCGATCACGGCTAGTTTAAAAGTAAAATTCGACATAAAAACCCGTCGAAAAAACCACAAACGCGGACTTTGCAATGTAATATTATCTTGTTCCGATGGAAAATCACCTAATATTTTATAGGAAAAACAAGGACTGCAAAGTGTGAAACCGGTTTTATTTCGTCGCTCCCCCATCTCTCATAAGTTTAAATTATTATGGCCGTAAATAATATAATACAGGCTTGGCGTCATAATTACATTCTTAGTCATTTGTTTTCTCAAGTTTCGACGGGGTTTGAGTCTTCCGCAACATGATAATCGAAACACGGTACTGTTGATGTTACCGTCTTGTTGTTATTCGTGCGAAAAATCATGCCATTAATTCTTATCAACGTTGCTAAAATTAAGTTTTGGTTAGAAATACGATTACAAAAAAAAATAAGAATAGAAAATATTTTATTTCACACTAGCTTTATGTTTGCGGCTTCGCCCACGTGAATTATTAAAAGGGAGTTCCTAGATGACCGAGCTTTGCTCGGTGTTTGGTTCCGTACATCACATTTTTTTTTAAATTGTATTTGACACCATTTACAATGTTTTGTTTGTTTCTGTAGGGCCTACTGGAACAGTTTTCTCACTCAAAAAAAAAGAAAAAAAGTATCGAACTGACTGGATTTTGAAGCTTAGATTCAGCGTATTAAGGCGCCCGATTTCCCAACTGAGCTATACTAACTT